>JAUIMW010002822.1:0-10237 GCA_033557785.1 Enochrus cinctus | reverse complement strand
TATTATTTTTTGTCCAAAATTATGAATTCTATGCGCTGGCGGAGTTTGTCGGTATCGAATAGAATCAGGCGGTATACTAAGCAATATCATCTGAGAGATCCAAAATTAATTTTCGAGGGTAAGGTTCTATACTTGATGTTTTTATTAATGGATGGCCCTTGTATTTTTGACATTCTATTATTCTCTATTTCCTATACATTTTGTACTGTATCTAAAAATATTCACTCTTCTTTGCTCTGTGATCATAAGCATTCACATCGCTTCTTTCCAACATTAAACTTCTCTTTACTTACATTTAGTAATTTTATTTTATAATGCTACACCAATAAAAACTTTTCTTATACATGTTTTTCTACATTTATTTGCTCGTGAACATTTAAACTTTTGCTCATGTTCCAAGTATATAAGAAAGTAGAGAACTACCATTGTTTAGAAGAACAACAGATATTTATTTTTCAAACATTTTTAGCAGGCATTTCATTTCTGTTATTATTTGATCATTATCTGTTAAAATAAGACAAGAAGTTATATAATATAATGTAAATGGTGGTTTAACAAAATCAAATACACTACCAAAATATGGTTTTGGTGGTATAAAAATCAGAAGTTGAATAAATTATGTCCACGACATGGATACATGACGTTTACATATAAAAAACATATTTTGGTAGAGTGTTTGCTTATTCAGAATTTCTAACCACATTATAACCTTAATTATGTGGTTATAAATTAAACATCGAATTACTTACTTCTTGAATTACCTCAAGGGGCAGTATTGCAGTTTAAACTGGCAATTTAAACGTTCGCTAGGCATTGTTCAAACCATAAAAAAAACTAATAATTTTAGTCACAATTTAGAATTTCTTCATTCTATATTTTTGTAATACTATGATAAAATATGTTTCTTTATTTTCAATAAAATATTTTCAGAATTTCAGGCATGCAGTAGTAATCATTTAGAAAAGTATCTTGTTGAAATTGATTTGACCTCACTGATAATATCTTAAATTTAAAAATAATTGTAATAATGATGTGTGTATCAAATGGACCAGTTTTTGACCAGATTTTTCTAGAACACTGATCTATGAAGTCCATTTTTGTGCAGTCAAACACAGTGATTTAACGCATTCTCTAGCTAGACAAGCAAGGACCAGCCAGTATTATGCAAATATATCCAGAGTTGTAATTAAGTTCGTAACGTGTTTATGCATTGATGCAAATCTAGTTATGCGACGTTCAATTCGGAATCTATACAAGATTAGTATCGCAACCAATATTGGTTTAGTCATTGCCGGGCTGCGAAATTGGTGTATTTCCTATTAATTACGGTAATCGGGCTCTTTCGATCAATCGAATATATTACCAACCAAGACTTACTCCATTAAACTAACGCCCCACCACGCTAGGCCATCCTCTATCTGAGGCGACTGAGGCCACATGCCATTATTAAACGCCAAGAGTTAATCTAGTGGATCGCCTCTGTACATACCTGTATGTGTTGGGATATGGTGTCGCATCAATCCCCTTCTCCTCGAACAAAGGAATAAATTAAACTCAGTAACGATCCGTCTGCAACGGTCCTGCAGGATAACTGGACCGACGTTTGTCTCTGCCGAAGGTTCGACGAAATTCCGAAAAAGGATATAAGGGGGCACTTTAAATAGACTTTATTGAATTCGGAAGTGCTTTTGCTTAACAACGTAATATAGGTCCTTTATCTGGTCTGAACGTGTAGTGCGTTTTGATATCGCAGAATACATAGTTACATGCAGTTCGACCAGTTGTAACATCACAGAAGTGTCAATTACATTATTTAGTGGCCGCAGGCGAAACACATAACTAAATATTTACGCCCCGGTTGAGAGCAAAGGGAATTCGAAATGTGGCAATAGATGGCGATAATTGCTATTGTGGAAGACCGTGATTGATTTGAGGCAAACATTTGCGGTCAATAACTTCATTCTTGGTAAGATGTGGCAGTTCCCATAATGTCCCAACATTATATCCGGATTGATTCATCATTTCGCTTGATTTTACGCTGATTGCGTTTAGAGGTAACTTGAATAGTAGCTAATTATTTTGAGATACACCGTTGCACTGATTCGATGTTGAAGAAATAGATTATCTACGTGTTTAACACTGAAAAAAGTAACAAGCTCATAACAGAAGTAGAACATATTCTAAATTTCTTATTTCAAAATTGAATGAAGCAATTCTTCATTAGAGTTTGCAAAACTACCTGTAATGCATTAGTATATGATTATTTTACCAATGTTTGAAATAAGAGCCGATTTTAATGCATTTGGGAAATACGGCATTAATAAATCTCTTTAATGCAGATTAAAATAAATTATAATGCACTGTTGAAGCTCATGACATCAAGCACTAAATATCCTCTTTGTGTCCAAAGATGCGGGATGACTGAATAATTTGCGGACAGTATCTTGTATCAACACAGCAGCAAAGCATTCCGTTATATGTTGGCCAAGTAATTATACAGATGATTAATTTCAGTATGTATAAAATTTATTGATGTACATCGTACATTTCAAGCTTACTTTAACGTTTGAAATTTGCTTATTTACAAAAGAGCTTTCGGAAGTTAATATATTTTTATTGTTTTTCCGTGTTATCCACTTTTCAGCGCCATAAAATCGATGTTGTGTAGGAAGAGTTTGTGCGAACGTTCTGGAATTTAGCATATGCTAGCCGGGGGGTGCATGTTGATGCGAGGAGCGTGGTCATTTAAAAAACGCAACTTTCGATTTTATTAAACATAAATTTTGTTTTAATGCATTTTTTATGGTTTGGGTTATGTACTAAAATAAACACTATATTGTTTTTTAATGCGTGTTTAGATGATACGCCGCGTATTCTGCATAAACACAAACTACTCGGAGCTGATGGCAGGCAATTGAATAAAAAAAAACCTCATCCCCCCTCATCCTTTCGCTACCAGCCTCTCTTATCCCAGCTGGCTATGCACATAGTTTAGACATGGCTTTCTAGAGGTAGTTCTGCACGAAAATGATAAGAGATGGTTTGAAGAGTGGTTCTCTTTCAGCCATATTGACCCATCGGCCGGCCTTGGTTTGGACAGCGTGGCCAGATTGTCTACACCAAGGTACGTTCGCCTAGATGTTGTGCTGTACATATTTATTGATCATCCACAAAATCCATAGTGACGCGTAGATTACCCCCCAGTACGGAAACGTAGTTGTCCCACCATATAATATAAGTTTAATATTGAAGTAATGTTTTTTGTTCTTTTAGGGGATTTGGATTTATCACCTTCGCAGACCCTTCTAGTGTAGATAAGGTTTTAGCCCAAGGAACACACGAACTAGATGGTAAAAAGGTAGGTTCGAAAAACATTATGTAGATATTTGTATTTTTAGTTCTACGCGGTCCGTAACTTATAAATAGAAATACGAAGCTTTTCATTAAGGTAATACTTAAAAATAACTACAAAGGTCAACTTATGAATAAGTTATATGGACGCCAATACGCCACACCGTACATACAATGTGCATTCACACACCCTGCGTACTATGCAGAAAGTGTGAACGATTATATCTGAATTGATTTACGAGCCGACAATTTGTTTGCAACACCTTAATAAGCCGATACTTAATTACAATTAATTTCTACGAATCAGGACCTGATCTATTATCGCATAAACGGAACAATTAATAAAACTATATCACAACACCCGTAGGTGTGAAGTATTCATTTTGCATAGATTAGAATAAATTAGCATAAAAAATAAATTAAATTCTCATGACTTTATGTTTAAACTGAACTAGCGCTACGTAAATAAGTCTAGATTAATCTATTAGTTTAGATTAAAAGGGTGTAAGAGTGGATAGTTTAATGGGGTTGAGTAATTTTTTTATTACTTTATTTTAATATAAAAATTAATCGAACTTTCGTATAAAAATAAATTACAATTCACATTTGCATAATGATGACCAATAAAAATAGATTATATTATCGCATTATCTCCTTCAATTTTATTAGGGTCGATGTTGAGTAGCGCAAGAATTAATAATTCTAAAACAGATAATACCGTAGTTTGTTCGTAAAAGGAAATTACAGCATTGTAAAAACAGACGCGCAAAACTAACAACGTTAGATAAGAAAATTACCCTTCCGCGGTTCGACCTCACAAGCGTTCTATCATCATTACTTCGCGAGGTGAACTAGTGCCAAGCATTGCAAATCGATAGGTAATTTGTCAATTAAAAAATAAAAAATAACTTGAAATACTATCAGTTTACACTGCAGTTGAAAGGTATAATAAGAAAACATTTAACAGTATTTTCATCCACTTTCAACCAAGGCTCCGCAAAATACAACGTCAAAAGTTTTATAAACATACTTTCACTGGAATATTTTCACAGCTCAATTGTATGATCCCAAGAGACAGTTTACTGACCTCAGAACATACATTTTAAAATCAAAGGCTGCAAACAATTCTGTTTGAAGTAAACTGCAAGATATACAGTACTGTCTTAGTGAATAAATGGTTATTAAAGAGTAAATTTTTCCGACGGAAAACTATAGCCCAACAAATGTCAACATAAAACTTGATACGCTTACCGTTGACAGAAAGAACAGGCATACAGACAAATAGCTGTATGAGTATAGCGACTAAAGCCCGGTTGTATTATAACTCAGAAAGTCCAACAAACGATCTCGTTTGACCTCAAAAGTTAAACTAGTTTTATTTACAGTGGAGCGTGCATTGTCACCATAAATTTCTTGAACCATTCTGGTCATGAATGAACTGTTATTTTCGTAAACTGATGTTCTATTGTATTACTTCCCCCTGCCTGATATGTATCAGTATTAAGATATTTCTTTTGGCTCCGCGGCCTCCGCAAATATTTCCGCACACAAAATCGAAACAATTTCGCGTGCAATTAAGGGCAAAAACTTCTTCGGCAAACAAAAATTTATAAATTTTCCTTTAAGTGGGTTTATATTTAGACTGCTTTTGTATTCGAACCCGTGCTACTCAAACATGCGTGGGAGGCCTGATAACATTAAAAAAGCTTTTTTCTTGGGATTGTAAATTTTACGAACGTACCTGCTAGTGTTTTATACACATATAATGTTTATTTTGTAGAAATCAGTTGCCAACGATTTCAATTTTCTTTTTCAAACGAACAAAATTGCCATTGCTTTGCATATTGTTGTTGAAAGTGAATGATTTTCTATTGAATATTGATGCTTAAAGCTTTTCGTTTGTTATCACTACCAGACTTACCAACAAAACCAATACACATTCAGAGAAGTGAAATTTAATAATTTATTGTAAAACCAATAACACGGAAAATAAATCAGATTCACGAATCTTTTTTTGCATAACTTTAAGTTAACCAAAACAAAGTTTAATAGCATTTCCATAATCGCACAAAATGCATAAGTCTCACAAAGTTCTCCATTTTTAGTCGGTTTGAAAAGGTACGAGCCAGAAAGAGAAAAGCAACCGGATACGGATACCTAAGCAGAGTCAAACACCCGCTCAAAACTCACCGTTCGTGCTGTTAATTTCTCATGAGTAAGGCAGATGTTGCATTCAACTTCGAGAGGGAGTTTAAAACTATCAACTTGAACGAAACTTTCTGCGAAAATCTACGTCAATTCCGACGTTGCAAATTGTAATTTCATTTAGTTTGCGCACAACCTTTTGTGCTCAGCAAATTTTCCATCAATGGTGTGCAGTAATTTCATAATTCCTATATGCGAGATGTTAATATGCAGTTCAATTTGCCAATATTTAACTGCTCTAATGAATTTTATGAATTTTATTTTATATTAAAAAGCAGCCGCTCAACTACTTTTTGGACCATTGGCTTTTTGCCTTCAACCAAAGGGTTTTCACTGCGTTATTCAAAAATTGAGGTAGCCTTCTCTCCAAAATCTCTTAAGCGTCGGATATGATCACTCACCAGTAGGTTTTCCCTATTGCCGCACTGTTGATAATTGAAATAATATCCTGTTTAAATAGAGAGGAAGAATTTAATTCCGAGGCAGCGCCATTTTTTAAATTGATACACGGTTCACTCGGCCCGTATACACGTTCGCAATTATTTTATCCAATTACGTTGAAGTATCGAATGAAACGCGGTATCGGATAATTCAGAATTCAAGAATACGGCAACCGCGAACAAGTCCACTACAAATTCATTTCTGCGATTCTCTTCCTCTCTCAGATCCGCTAATGAGACCTCCCATATATACTTACGGCGGCAGTGTGCGGCGGATACACCCACCAGCCACCAGCGACCAGAAAACCCGCCTCTCCGAAAGCAATTTTTTATCCGTCTTTGGTACGGGCCCTCTACGTGTTTAATGTGAGGCACTACATGTGGAAAAATCGCCGACCTCGCTCGTTCCCGTGGAGGATAATTTCCTGTTTTATTTGATCCTTTGCGCAATTGCAAATGAAAAGTTTACACACTGTGGATACTTTGTTGGCAACTTTACTTTTATTTGACTCTTTAGTTTACTCGTTGAAGTTTTGTTTCATTGGGGTCACCCATTGCGAAATGTTTCCTTTTTAAAATATAAATATTCTCTTTGAGAGATGCACATGATAGTTTTGTTTTCCCGTACTAAATCCAAGAATCTCCTTAGACCAAAATATATTATGAAGGTGAGCTTCTACTTCCAGCTCCCTTTTTCATTTTCCAAGATTAAATGGTAATTTAAAATAGAAATATAAATAAGTTATCTTTTTATGACTGAGAGCACTAAGAAATTAAAATAATAATAAAATTCTAAGAAATAGAGTAACTATAAAATAAATGAGAAGCTGTCTGAAGACATTTTCTCGCCCGGCCAGCTGAAAGAAAAGATAAACTCTTCGTTAAATTTTTACGACTGCGACTGTCATTACGAACCTAATACAATTTCCTTTTTGTGTACAATTTATCAGAAACTACTTCAAAGAAATTTATGCTGGGGGCTGGTAAAAATAAATAATAAGTGTGCCCGTTGAAAGCGGGAGTGCTTCTCCTTTTACGTTTATTTATTGTGTTACCTTCGCATGTCTTTCTATGGTTGCACTTTATAGATACATTCAAATGTACTAAGAAACTCCTCATTAAATTGGGCCTCACGTAAGCTTAAATATACGTAAGAAGACGCATCTAGCTAGTAAACACGTCAGTTTCTCCGAAGTGAAGCACCAATAAAAACATGTGGATAACTAATAACGTTTTTGACTTCTAAGCATACAAAATCTATTCAGTAAATTTGACGTTTGATGCATACGGGAATTGCTATTTTGTCGGGCAAACAAAATTTAATTTGTTGTTTACTGAAGGACGTCATTGCTATGTTGGTAACTGTTAACTGTCAAGTTGAATGCACGTAATCCAGCGCTGTATTCAGGTCGGACTGCCTTGACAGTAGCACAATCAACCTCCCTATACAAGTTCGCGCGAACTGCAACCACCGATGCAGTTTTTGTTCCGCCTTTTCCCAACATAAATTGCCTTCTTTAATCTGTTTACATTGATACTGACACGCCGTAACACATTGGTTTCCATGCTATCTCGTTTTCATTTCATATTGTAATTGAGTAACTCTGAAAAAATGTAAATTTGAACTTTCACATTGGGGGCCCTTGAACCTTATCATCGTCAAATTAAATAACTAAGAGAATTTTTTTTGAAATCCATTCTTGTTGACGTCAAAAACTTTTACTATGTTCTGTACAACAGTGAAGCAGCGATAACAACAAATTTACTTAAACCTTTGAGTCCTAGTAGCTTCCCACTGGAAACACCTATTTATAAATTATTTCCTAGCGTCCTAGTCCGCACAACTTGGAACCACCAGCGTGAGTCATGCGTTAAGACGTTACAACACGAAAATGATTGAAATTTACGCACATCGGTTATTGTCTTTGCAGCCTGCAGGTGTTTAAACAAGTGTCGTAGTGGTTCTTGACAGTGAATTTTTAATAATTAACTTTTGTGTTTAAATACTGAATTTCAACAATAGTTAAATAATAAAATGATTACTTATGTTTTCCTTTTACATGTAAATAAATGCAAAACTTAAATTTAACAATTTTCACCTTATTTTCATTTTTTGGAAAGGTGAGTCCATATGGTACCACTAGTATACTATGCATATTATTCCGTTTCAGATAAATTATATGATCTTAACAATCTGACCAGCGAGGATTTACTTTATTAGGTGAAATTCCAAGTGATGGATCTGTAATTTCGGAAAGCAGTGATGAAGAATTCATCGCAAAAGGGGGGCTTATGGAAGTTGAGAAAGAAAATAGTGATCATCCTCTCGATGATTTATTGCCGCTTATAAGTTTTGTTAAAAATATTACTGGTGAACAAACAAAGTGGTTCGGACATTCCGTATCAAACACAATTGAAGAATTTAGAGAAAGGCATTATTTTCAGAAGATCTTGTAAACACCTTAATGTTTCAAAGAAATTTGTATGAAGTTCAAAACAAAGGAACTAATCCGATTCCTACTAGTGGCCAAGAAATGAAATGTTTTTTGGCTATAAACATAATTATGGGCATAAGAAAATCGCCAAGCTACAAGGATTATTGGTCCTCAAAACGGGAAATTAGAGATGAATATATTTCCACTATAATGTCTCGTGATCGATTTGCGTGACACTTTATATATAAAAACGATAATATGTTGATTGCAGAGAAAGGAACTCAGAACTACGATAAATTGTATAAAGTAGAACCCTTCTAGACAAATTAGAAGAAACTTTTAAAAATTACTATTTTCCTACAAAGCGACAGTATTGATGAAAGCATGATTAAATTTAAATTACGTCAATATTTACCTCTCAAACCTATAAAAAGGGGATATAAAATGTGGGTACGCGCTGTTGAAAAAGTATTTATTTCACAATTTCGAATATACCCGGGAAAAGTTGAGAGTACAGAAAAGAATTTAGCAAGTAGAGTTGTAAAAGACCTCACTAATGATTTTTTCCTTGATGAAAGATTTATTGAAATGGAAAATATACGTCTGTGGTACTTTACGAAAAGGAAGAAAAGGAATTCCCCAGGATCTAGGAAATGAACGAGTGAGGAAGGTCTTTTCATTTTAAAATGGATGGACAAAAAGCCAATATTATTCCTAAGCAACTTCCATTAACCTGACGAAGCGACTCTATCGAGGAAGAAGAAAGATTGAACCAAAGAAGATTTCCCTTGCTTTACTTTGGTAAAAGACTATAATGCACACTTGAGATATGTTGAAAAGGTTGATACGTTAAAATCATGTTATTAAATCGATAGAAAAATAGAAAGTCTTTAAAATGGTGGCATCGAATCTTTTGCCATTTATTTGATGTCACTATTGTCAACGCATATATTATATTTATTCAGCGAGGTGAGGGTCAGCATCTGACACTAAAAGAATTTAAAATTGCCGTATCAAACGGATTAGTAGGTGCATCACCTAAGAAAACAAAGAAGGGACGACCACCACTAAATGAGAAACCTGTAAACAGATTCTTATAACTTCGCTGACCTTGGTGCCCTTTACCGCTTTCAAAAACTCGCAAAATCTTTCGAAGATCAAAATCTGTTCGGTTTCGAATACCGAGGTATAACTCGCTGTGGCACTCTCCACCAGTAGAAGTCCGCCGTTTAGCTTTTTTTTGGTAGGGGTTTAACAAATGTTTTTTTAAGGTTTTCGAATGGGAGTTCGTCCAACTCTTTGCCAGCGTCAATCGAGTCCTCCGAAGTTGGCCTTTTCACACCTGCGTCAGTTTCCTTGAAAGGGGGGGAGAGGTTGACCTGGGTCTTTTACTTACTCCTTACATTAGAATTGCAAACATTATTTAATAATGGTTCCAGCGCACTACCCTGAGGAACACCAGACGCCAGCATGAAGGTCTATCTTGAAGAATAATCGTCATTCTAACCCATTGTAATGCAAGATTTAAATTAATAGATTGTGATTTAGCGAATCGAAAACGAAAGCCGTAACATCAGTCTCTTTTATTAAACGTTGACATTTTATTAGTGCAAAACATAAAAGACATCTCTCTTTAAGTGCTCTTCAAGGAGGTCCGTGAAAGTGCTCCTCTTAAACTCTATAAATAATTATTGATTGCGGTATTGACTAAAAGTTCAACACCATTTTCACGAGTTATTTCGACGTTGTGTACCCCACTGAAACTTGATTAAGGATGGTGAATTGATCGCGAGTAATTGTAGTACA
>JAUIMW010002821.1:0-10237 GCA_033557785.1 Enochrus cinctus | reverse complement strand
CTGCCCTGTCCGTTGGTTCCACTCCTCGATTGTTGTGTTGAGCTGTCGTTTGTTGAATGACAGGGGCCCGCCTCCTCGGCTCCCTGCCACTGACGGTTCACAAACTGTCATGTCCAGCGTCGGCTCCAAACATGCCCTGGCGCTTCCCAGGCAGCGGCTCTTTTCCTTTTCTACTACTTCGTGACTCTATTATGATGGTTAGTCACCTTTTACGACAGGAAGAGCGTACCTTGGTCTACTCTAACCCGGGATCCACGCGGGGGTGCAGTTTGAAGCTACTGCTTGCTTGTGTTTATAACGAATTAGGATTAGGAAGGTATATAGGAATTGTTATAGATCGGTTTTGATGATGGGACAACGAACAGTTGAGCTCGGACCGTGGTGACGCAAACCACCAAGACATATTCAAAATATGCACAATTAGATACGCATATTCAGAACATGGACTCGCACGGTATAATTATTATTGATGTTAAAACATCATTCTAAATTATGTAGTTTTTAGATTCTACTATGCTTGACTTAGATTATATATTTAACATTTTTAAATTATTATTTTAATTAATTATTCATTTACTTTAATTAGCAATTTGAAGAGAGAAATGAGATGAAATGTTCTTTAAGCAAAAAATTGTTTAAAAAATAATATAATAATAATTGATCTTAAAATATTAAAATGTAGCCTAAAGCCAGTTTGAAATTAAGTGATTTATATGTGATATAGAAACATTATTTATTGTCATTTGTATCTAATATATGAATATTTTATTACTGTTATAACTTTTGTTATTTTTATATATAAAATAATATTTTAGAAAAATTTGTCTATTGATTTTCCTCCAATGTACTCCCTATTTAAATTACCGTGGCGACAATAAACCTATTTGTTACAGGATTAAATTAATCAAACTGTCAAGCACTTTGGTTAGTTCTTTAAAAAGAACTTGTGCCAAATTTTGTACTACATTTTTTTTAAATAAATATAAAATGCACTCAAGATTTTTTGACAAAACTTTAGTGGTTGTTCCACCACCACCGGCCAGGTATTCTTTTTCAATAACTTACTTACGAACATACCACAAAAATACCATTATTTTAGGTTTACCTTAAATGAGTGGTATCTTACAAATCGTTTTCGTTATCGAACATCTACCGATCAACAAACCCTTGCAGAAAAAGTATTGGCAGAATGTGATCGGATGCGAGATCAATTACAAGAAATAACGCAACTTAACAAAAGGGAAGTTGATCATAAATTAGAAGAAAAATTATTGGATATAAAGTTTGCCAAAGAAGAAATACTGCATCAGCGTAAAGAGGTAGTAATAGAAATAGAAAATTTAGAGGTCTACAAGGAAAGAATTATGGATGCATTAAATAACTTGAAAGAATCTGCTTTAAAAATATGTAAAAAATGTTTAATTTTTCGTGAAGGTCGACTTGGAATAGACTTGTGTCATGACGATGTAGAAAGGGAACTAAAAAAAGAAATGGATGTCTTATATGGATCGGAAATGTTGCTTCAGAGAACTTTAGAACAATCCAATGAGCAGGTAAGACGTTTGAGGTCTACGATTTACTTTATGGATCGCGATTTGGAAGATAAAGAAAATGTTTTAAAGATTGATGAACATAATTTAGAACTTAAAGAAACTGATCTTAATCTAAGTATGTATCATGGGTTTACACCTTTAGACCCAGCTTCCATAACGCAAGAAGAATGGGAACTTTTTACCAAAGCGAACATAGAACGTGCAGCAAAAGAAATTAATAGTGCTCGACCATTACGATCATATGTAGATACTCTATTAAAACAAGTAATTGATGATTTGAACAACCAATACCATATTGTGAACGAGGCATTTAGGAGACGTATAGAAGAGACTAAAGAAGCTAAAACTAAATTAGAAATGCAACATTTAGACACGGTACGTCAAGCTAATGAAATGACCCGTAATATAACAAGACTAGAGAAAGCAATTGCTGATAAGGAAGGTTTCATGGCGCTAGCTCATACAAGATTGGGTAATAGAGCTCAGAGACCGGGAGTTGAACTATGCAGGGACCTTGTAGAAACCCAACTTGTGAACGAAGTGCGAGAACTTAGAGGAAACGTGAATATTTTGCAACAAATGTTGGTCGAAGCTCAAGCTTCTCTACGTTATTTATTGAAGACACAGATTCAACTAGAAGAAGATATAAATGTAAAAAATAACACTTTGAAAATTGATGAAGTTGACTGCATGACTTTACGCCAAAGTATGAACTATCATGCTTTTTAGACCTACGAAATTATTTTCATACAAATTAATGTTTGTAATTTATTAGAAAAATATACATTCCTTTTTACACATTATAAAATGTGTGCATGTGTGTGTTATTAGGTATGTTTTGGAATTAATTATTGAATTCTTGGATGTTCAAGACAGAACAAGTATGTTTTATAATATTAACAATGCATATAGTAATAAATATAAAATATTTACACCATCTACTCACAGTTTCCTTTACAGAATGGATGAAGCTTCTTGATATAATAAGGGATTAGATTTATAACTAAATAAAAGAAAAATGTAATTTCTTATTTGCTGTCACCTGGAAAAAATTATTTTATTTTAATGTACATTTTCTAGGTATATGTATTTCAGATCATTTTGATAAAATTAGTTGATTTAATTTCAGAATAGTCAATTCAATTATCTCATACGATCTAGAGATTCAATAGTCATTATCAAAGATTCTTCCTTAAATGATTATTAGCTTTTTTAAACTAAATGTTATGCTTGCCGTTATGTAAAGAACTGGCGGTAGATGGACATAACTTTTTTACCTCTCTTTAAACTGATTACATGTTAAAAGTCTTATAAATAAGAATATAATTCTTTAATATATTCAAATCACTGAAACTTTATCTCTAGATATGCTATCCCAGTTTGCAGTTGAGATGGTTTTAAACTGTGAAATTTTGAACTACATCGTTTTGTTTTAGAAGGTAAGTATAAGAACTGATTGACTTTTTCCAGTATTGCAAACTGCAAAGTAATTTTTTTTCGATGACGTATTCAAAATCAATAGATCAAATATGAGATTCTAATACTTTATTTACAGCTCTTCACTTACCCTGAATTTTCCATAAGTAGATCTCTGTAGTAGTTGCACTTAATCTTTTTCATGTACAGAATTATTTAGTTTATATAGCACTTATATTTCTACAGTTTATCTTCGCATGGGTTTGCAATAATACTCTTGTACATTTCGTACCAATTTTTTATGATTTGTAATATTCCAGTCGTCATCCACGGCTTCCTACCTTTAAGTTTCCTCTCTGTGCATATGCTTGCTGCCTCTGCTAATGATTTCTTTATGTTTTGCTCTATTTTATTTGTGGTGACAATGAATATTGAATATTCTAATCTTCATTCTTTAGTACCTCTAGTTTTCTTTGCATTGGTTAAAAAAATTTTCTCGAGTGAATAGCAAAAGCAAACCTCTTTCACACTCATCCCAATCTTTGGGAACAAAAGTAAATTATGATCTATACATTCGAATACCTTGGAAAAATCAATAATCATACCAACCAACCATCATGTAGCCCCGTACAATGTAAGTAAACTTTATAAAGAAATGCCTCAAGGGGAGTATCTAAAGATCTCTATTAGTAATAAAGAAGCTTTAAAAATTATTTAAATATTCAAAACCCAAACTAAGTTGCATTTAACAAAACAAAACCAAAATATAAACAAACAATATCATGTTTTCTTGCATGACATACATTTAGTAATTTATTTAATTTTAAGTAAATTAGCAACGTTTCTATTATTAACTTTTTGAAGAAATAAAAAGCATAGTAAAAATAATGTTAAACATAAATTTCAACTAAATCCCAGTCTACTTGTTAAATAAGTTCATTTAAACAAAAAGCTATGTTTTTATTACAGCATAATTTATAACTCTCAAAATTTAGAGTTGTAAAAGTTCTTGCGTAAAAACTGAATGCTATAATATTCTGGAGAAAGAAAAATAACCAATAAAATTGAAACTGCTACATCAACATTATTGCATAGCTTATCAGCAATGAGGGAGAAGGAGAAACTACATAATATTAAACAGAGAAGCTACAGTGGTTTAAGGCTTGAATTCTTTTAGTTCCAAAGCAAGTGTTAAAGTGTGAAGTTCCAGTTCTATTTATAAAAGGTAAGTTATTCTTTCAGTTTTGAATGCACTGTTTTAGAAAGATGTTATTACTCATGCATTATTGTTAAATGCAAAAATGGGTCTTTTAATGTTATTTAGAAATTTGAAGAAAAATTTCTTTAAATTTATAATTCGACTTATTAATTAGGCATGACTTAATAATATAAATATGTTGCAATGAAACACTTCTCCAGGGAGGAGAAGGAAATATGTAATGTTAAACAGAGAAGGTATAATGGTATCATACAGGAATTGTTTCATTTGATTAGCAGGTTTTACGTGTGTGCTTTTTTAAAGAAGGTGGTATTTTTTGTATTTTATCTTTTTGTTAAAACTGTCTATATAAACCTTTTATTTTTACTTTGGTTCAAACACAATTGCGTATTTAATTATATTTACAATCTATAATAGTATGTGCATATATTTATCAAATGTTATGTCTGCACTCAATAACTGATTTTCTAAGAATTAAATCACAATGGTGTGCTTGGATTGGAATGATCTATACTAAAGATATGACATTTATGACTAAGCTACTGCATTATTTTTAACTGCCTAATAGGATTTTGTTGCTGACAAAGGTTTATTTTTTCTCATTTGAATGTCTGTTATATTAATCGATGTTTATTTCATTGTTTCAACATTGTTACTTAACAAATGTTTAAAGAGGATTAGAAAAAAGACTTCTATCTAACATTTATGTCAGAAAATTTACTGACCACTCTAATTAGAGGGAAGTTCATCCCAAATCCTTGATCCTCTCCTAGGATGTTCTTTACAATGTGGCAGGTTTGCAGTAATATGGTTTGCTGTCCCATATTGACGATGTTTTTCGGTAATTCTAGTATATGCAGATTCCTCAAAAAGTTGTTTATCATCATCCTGTCGGCAAAAACCACCAGGTGGAAAATTCGCACTAGATTTAGTCTCTAAGTGTTCCTCAAATGAAACGCCAGATTCTCGTACTTCAGCATCTTCTCTCATTCGTTCTTAGAGATGTTCAGAGAGTGGGACCGCGATTATGGTCCTATCCCAATTCTCCCGACTCCAGCACCACCTATGGTCCATATTTGCAGTATGGCGGAGAATCTTCATCAAGCAAACAGTACTTGATCGCTAGTTACTGTTGCACTATCTTGGCAAGCTGATTGTGTCTTCTAAGGTAAGCAGTGTCAGACAACATCGGAAGTCCTCCCGTTGCATGCTCTATAGTCACACCTACTGTGCTGCACTTTCGACATCTGTCTGATATTCTATAGTTGGTTACGATTACTCTGTCCTGGATGGCCATTATAATATATGTTTATTATTATTATTTTGGTTGAAATATTTTTTATCCACTCAGTAATAATTCAGATGTTAAAGTGAGAGATATTTTGGAGAAAATGATTTCCAAACATTATAACGTGACTAAAGGTAAAAGGAAAAATAGTTTTTTCAACTTTTTGATATTCAGCAGAATGAATAGAATAACAATCACTGACTAGATTATTATCATTTTAGGGTTTGCTTAACCCTTCGGCTTAGGAGGACAGTTGGTACTGCTGCAGATATGGCATTGTGAATTGTGTTTGTGATGTGTTTAATATTTAGGTTTATGTTATCTGTAGTGTTGATGTCGTGTTCGTTAGGGGTGTTGTTAGTTTCCAACTAAGAGTGATGATGCTACTGTTGTGTGGGAGGCGAGGGGTTCCAATGTGTGACTGAACCAGAAGCGGAAGATGGTCAGAGGTGACGCTGTCAGGTCATTTTCAATGAGCTGGAGATTAAGGCGATGAATAGCATTTGACAGTAAGGTTCCATTAGCGTTTGTGTAGTTGTCTCCTAGGAGAACATGTCTGGGGTTGAAGTTGCCCATGAGGATGACATTGTTATTGGATGTTTGTTCGAGGAGATCTAGATTGATAGTGTTGTTGGGGGAGTTGTAGTAGCTAATGACAGTGAGAGTGAGGTTTGGCAGGATACTTTCTGCGCCAGCAATCATTTCAACCACTCCCTAGAAAAAAGTGAGTTATGAACGAATAGAGCTGCTCCGCTGTGACCTCTGATTGCTGGTTTGTAGTATGTGGTGAATTGTGGAAGTGTTGGGGGGTTTCTGGCTATAGTTTCTTGGAATGCAAGTATGGCAATGTTTCTGTGTTAGTAAGGTGTTTTATGAGTGGTCTCTTGTGAGACCATCTGCAGCAGTTTACTGTACAGAGTACTGACATGTGTTATTGTGATGATATGTGTGTGTGTGTGTGGTGCGGTAAGACTAATTATTTATACCAGAGTGCAGGCCAGCCAAGGGCCATGAAAGTGGGCATTAAGGGTGAAGTTGAGCCATGTTTTAAGGGAGCTATTGAAGTACTTCCTGATGGGTTCTCTTCTGTCGGGGAAGGTTGCCATGAGGGTGCAGAGAACGGCTTTATCTATAGAGAGGTGTTGGCTTCATTTTCTGAGGAGTCAGAGCTGGTGGAGTTGTTGCGGGAGCGTTGGGAGGAAGTGGAGTCCAGAAGAGAAGTCAATAAGGTGTGTGTGGAAGATGGTTTTTGTTTGGCTGAAGCAGCCTGGGCCTGGTTATTCACAGCATCACCTTTATGATTATAAGCTCTTAGCCTTAATAATGAAATGTTTGTTGCAGGTCTTAACGATTACAAAATGGCTGTGAATGAGTGTTTTTGGTTGTGTAAGTTAATACATATTCGCAATCAATGCTTTTAAAAATAGTAGAAACATTCATGTAATTTCTGTTTCAGCAAAACGGTTCGAACACTTTATGGGATTAATTGGGTTCTTTTCTGAAGAACATTATAGTGAGTGCATAAAAGCTCTTGATCATGCAGCCAGTTGTTTAAAAAACAACTGTGAAAACACATATTGTTCTATCAGTAAAAAACAAATATTTCATGCTAGAACCATGCATTGTCTTGAATTCGATCCAACGGTTGCATGCGAAACATGCGATTTTTTAATTTTTTGCACAGTTGGTCATGCACGCAAATGTGCAAGGCATTTTTGTGGTTTTCAATATTGCCCATTAGTATCGAAAGCACTCAAAGACTCCAACATTGATATCAGTGACTTGAAAATATTCACACCCAAGTGCGGAATTCCATACAATTTAGAGATCATTGGATACATTAAAGCTGTTGCCATAGCATTTCCTAACATCGCAAACTATTTACCAGATGCTTTAGAATTGTATGATAATACAAATATCAAAGTGGAAGAAGATTATTTGAATAATGAAGAAGTAAGAATATTCTGTATTTTCTTTTAGATTGTGTAAATGTTTAAACATTTTAAGTATTTTTAAGCAGACACATTTGTAACAATAATATAAATTGTGTTTCAAGGTTATGGAGGATAGCCCAGAAAGCCCAACAAGTACACAAACATCAGGAACTTGTAAAATGCATAATGAAGCCAGAGATAATTCTGACAAAGAACAAAGTACCGACAAAGGACAAAGTACTGACACAGAACAAAGTTCAGACAGTGAGGAGGAGCACAATACAGAAGAGCAAGATTCAAATGTTGGGAATATGGAAGTCTCAGCTACTAACAATAGTATACAAAAGGTTTGATTCTTTTGTTCATGTGAATATATCGATTGATATAATATATGCTTTAAGGGTTATCAAGAGATAGAAGAGATAGAAAAAGAGGGTAACACAGTGGAAGATCAAAATTTTAGTGTTATGGATGTGGACATCCAAGCAAATTTAAAAGAACATCTTGAAACTGTAAAAGTTCACAGTTTTCAAATAATGGATGTAGAGGACATTCTAGAGAACAGCAACAATACACAAAAGGTGAATTTTTAATTGTGTAATTATTTACGTCAAAGTGTCAAATTTGGTTGTTGAATAACTGTCAACAATTGTACTGTTACAGGGCGATCAAGCACAAGAAGAATTGACAATAACACAAGTTATAAGCAATATTGAAACATGTGACCAGCAAAAAGATAAAGAAAAAACTGAAGAACAGAATCACAAGGAAGAAAATTGGAAAATTATGGATATGGACGTCCTAGAGAACAGCAACAATGCACAAAAGGTGAATTTTTAAGAGTGTAATTATTTATGTCAATATGCCTTATTTGGTTGTTGAATAACTGCCAAAAAATTGTTACATTGTGTTTTAAGGTCGACCAAGCTACTTTACAGGTGCAGGAAAAATATCGAACTTTGGAAGACTGCGATCACCAAAATAAAGATATAATAAATATTGAAAAACAGAATCAAAACAAGGAAGACAATTTCAATATTATAGAGGTCCTAAAAAACATTAATAACACAGAAAAGGTGGGTTTTAAAGGTGTAATTATTAAGTCACTAAATGCCTGTGTTCATATGCTTGTTTAACATGCCCATTAATATTCTTCAAGGATATTCAAGGAAATTTGGAAATAAAGACACAAAATGAAAGCAAAGAGAATACTGAAAATGAGAAACACGAAAATGAAGATCACAATTCAATTACTATGGAAGTGGACGTCCTAGAGATCAGTGATGTAGAAGAGGTGAGTTTTTAAGAATATACTTATTTGATTGTTGAATAAACCTCTGGGAAACCCTTACACACACATATTAATGCGATGTATTTTAAGGAGAACTTGGAAAGCACAAAATATGCAAAAATATTTAAAATATATGATGTTCAAGAAGAAAAAGAAGCTAACGCAAAAAAGAAAATCGATGAACATCAAAATTTGAATATTATGGACATCCTAATGACCAAAGACAATATACAAAAGGTGAGTTTATTAAGTTATAATTATTTGCTTATTAAACTAAACTTGGCAATTATTATATGTTTCAAGATTGGCAAGGAGATGAAGAATGAGGACAACCCCGAAAATATAAAAAACAAATTAGAAATTTGTGAGTCACAAAATGAAGGCGAACAAAATACTGAAGCAGAGGAACACCATGAAGACAAAAAGACAAATGATAATAAACAAAAGGTGAGTTTGTGAAGTTAGAATTATTTGTTTGTTGAGTAATACCAAACAACCTTTTTTATAAAATGTACAGCATTGTTTTGTTCGTTAATTTCTACGGTTCCCTCCATAGTAAAAGTATTCTTTTAGTTTTATTGTGGTTTTCTCTAAAATGGTAATTTATTTCTAGCGCCTTAAATTAATGTTATCAATGAATATATACGTTAAAAAAAAATACAAAATCAAATAATGACTACAAAAATAAGAGTTATTTTTTTTAATTTCAATTTAATTTTTTAATAGAAGGATCTATGGTTAACATATATTTTAAAAAAAAGTGATTTAATTTTGGCTGCAGCAGTAATTTTTTTTTAATTTAAATTTGGTCATAGCCATAGTATTTTTTGTTATACATTGTACATTAATAACAATAAATTTTATCACCAAATTAATGTAACTAATGTAAAAAAAGTTGATATCGAGCTATGATGAAGTATTTTATTTTCAAGGGTTTAACATGTAGTTTTCATGGATACTTCAAATTCCCTATACCTGATCTGTAGAATTTTTGTCTTGGCAGCACCGGGGCTCCGCCACATCCACTTCCGTCTTGTTTCATTTTCCAATGTAGAATTCGCTATCACAAGTTTCTCAGGCTCTATGAATTCTGTAAACCTATTCCCTTGGCTATTTCTAGTGTCAAAACCGAATTTTCCCACTATTTGATCTCTTTGTTTAGCTCTCACTTGGGCGTTAAAGTTGCCCATCGCGAAGGGCATTGCTACCTTCATGAAGAGTTGTCACCTTTTCATAGAAATCCTCAACCTCCTGATCATCATAACTATTTGTTGGGGCGAAAACTTGCAAAATCTGAAGCCTATAACATTGGAAAAGTTTTATTTTCAAACTGGCGACCCGGTTCGAAGAACTCTCATACTTAACTACAAGATGTTTCAGCCTCTTATTTACAATAAACACCATTAGTTCTTCCATATTTAGTTCATTTTAGCATGTGGCCATTCTGAAGTTCAATAAGTTTTTTTCATTCAATGACCTAAGATCTGTTCTTATGCCTATTAATCTTTGATCCATCCCTAATTTTATCCCTGCGAG
>JAUIMW010002820.1:0-10238 GCA_033557785.1 Enochrus cinctus | reverse complement strand
TCTATGTCTTTTTGATATGATGAGTGACATTCATGTTCAAAAAGTTCCTTGTCTTTTGGAAAACCCATCAGAGAATAAACATATATATTTTTACATCTACATTATCATATTTTATTTGGTAAACATCCTTCCAAATCATATTATAAGTTCATACAACATAATTGAGAATTATTTGATTAAAATCATTTGTATTTTCTATGTTACAAGTGAAACATTTCCAGTTGATTTTAATCGCCTTATAACTTTCTTCTTCAACACTGAAGTCAAATTTCAATTTATAAAAACTGCATACCGAGATTTGTGATAATATGACATTGTACTGTTTAAATTCATGTATAAACAAAAACTTGAGACTGCTAGACACAATCCTCAAATATAGAATAACACTAATTTAAATTTGAACTTAAATTTTACTTGTGAAAACTGCTAGTTTGCACTGGAATAAAATTTTAATAAAAATATGAATTAAAAAATTTATATTTTTTTATATACTCAAAGTCAATAATTATTCACTTCATGAAAGGATAACGATATCGTTATTAATATTGCGATTGAGAAGTATTGTTGAGAAACGTGAAAATATGCCTACAGATACTATTTAAAAAAAATAGAGCTAAATAAATAGAAAAATACTCACTATAGCAATAAGGATCTCGTTATCCTTGCATAAACCGAACCAAATTTTAAAAATATTGAAACTTGATCAAAATGTGATTTGATAGAAAATGTAGAAGTTACAGTATTTAAATTGAGATAATTCCATGTGGTCAAAAACAAAATACATATTAGTGCTCAAATATTTTATTTGAAATAATTAACATTTCGTAGAGATATAAATTTATAACGGAAATAAATGTATCTATCATACATTTTAACAATTTTTAAAGTAAGATTTATAAAATAACAATAGAAATAATTTATGTAAATTATTTATAAACATTCCAAACATATATAATCTACAACAATAATACAAGTGTAAAAAATAAATAAAACTTTTGACATGAAACTCAAGCAATTTTAGATTGAGTATATATTTTGAAAAATGTGCAAATGATTTAAGAAAATAATAAATATACACCACAAATGGCATCTGAAATCCATTTGTACATTTAATTTCAAAATATCAAATACATGGCACGACTTTTGATATTCAGTCATATGCATTATACAATAAAACTATTTAATAAACGGATATCGTTACTATAAAATGAGTTATATTTTACTAATTTTATTGCACTTTTATTTTCAAAGAAAGAAATATTGCGACACATATTTTTATGAATTTTCTTATAACTGCAACCATTCACTGTGCGCATCTAAAAGATCTATTCATTGATTCAGGCAGGTTGCAGTGCTTTATGCTCAATATGATGAATTTATTAATAAGTCTGATAGCTTGATAAAACTTGATTTAATATGAGAGTAAAGTTAAGATATTTTGTTTAATTTTTTCTTATTTCAATATTGTATATACATAAATTATAAACCGTAGCTGTTGAAGGCTAAGCTAAGTAAATAATGAAAAATGTTACTATTGCTAAAGCAAAAAAGGCTAAAGTATACATAATGGTAAAACGTACAATTTTCTTATGCTCCGAGGGCGTTATTTTATTTTCTATACGTTTATTTGGAATATTTTCTAATAAAAGTGGTTCCAATAAAAATATATTGCGTTCAGCTTGTAATTGTAACTCCAATTTTTTCTTTTCCAGTAGCAATTTTTCTATTTCATCTAATGATTTATTCGGGTACTTTTTCACTACTTTAGGTGTGCTTAAGGTTACGTTTTCATTTTCAATTGGAGAAATTTCATCCAGATTCGGTTTAAATTTTTTCTTCTTAGTTCTATAAAAATAGTAATTTGTACACACCCTGTTACATTTTTCTTCAAATGTTTTATCCATGAGCGTGTCATTTTCTTCTGCATAACTATTATAAACAATTAGGGGGACTTGCGTTTTAAAGGAATCTGAATTTTCCGTAAACATTTTGGAAGTTGTTTCGGTTTCTTGACAATTTAAATCTATTAATAGCTTTAAGTGTGACTTTTCATAGCTAGAAAATTCATAAATCGGCATATATTCAAAATTTACTTTACCTAAATTAAAAGTTATGTCGTTGAAAATCGCAACGTTATTGCAAGCATACACTAAATCGTCTATGTTTTTTACATATCCAAATAAAGATTTATTATGTCTAACATACATGTCACTATATACCTTAGAACGATCATTATTCATATAGTCTAGGTTAAAATCAGGAGAAGATTTATAGCGTTTAAAATTACTGTTTTGTGTAACAAAACTTTCGGTTGATAAAAACTTTTTCTTCTGCAGTTTGTTTCTTCTAAAAATCTGCGGTATAATCGATAATTTGGGTTTTGTACCATCTTGTTTCAAAGAAAATTTATCGCATATGTTTTTTGTTATTGTGAAAATAGGGCTGTGAGGTCTATCAGCTTCTGGCAATTCTTTCGCTAAGACATATTGAATAAACTCGTTCTTGGTAGAATCAAGTCAATAAATAGGCTGATTTGATTCAATTTTCTTCAAATCATCTAAAACCTAAAACAAAAAATGCATTTATTATATTTTAAGATAACCTATAGAAATTTTATATAATTATGTACGCATTTAAAAAAATTTAAGCAATTAAATACCTGTCGAAAATTGTATGTTTACATGAGCACAAACTACTACTTAATATGTTTGCTTGTTTCTAATAAAAAATCAATATAAACAATTGCAAATATAACCCTCATTATACAAGATTTATATCAGTGGTAGTATACTTTCATGGTATTGATTTATGAAAATGAAAGTAAACACCTTCAAAACAACACTTTAGTTGCCAAGTGGAAATATAAACAAGAACTTTTAATAATATTGCTTTTTGTCTCCAAATTTCTTTTTCGATACTTGAGTATATAAGCTTGATTGTAGAACAGTATCAATATAAGCAGTTCTGACTTGGTTTTGAATTATAGATAATTTATTACAATTATCGAATAATATTAAAATTTAACAATCATCATATAATTACGAAATGTTTTCTGCCATGAAAGATCTATTGAGACTGATCTGGTCATCATTTTCATCTCCATTTTTTGTAAATAGGTAAAATCGTGCTATGCTTTAATACTTCAGGAAAATGCCCTTCTTGTAGATATTTGTTCAGTGGTTGTATAATTGGAACCACTATAGCGTCCATAATGATTTTCAAGATTTTGTTATTAATTTGCTGCATTATCTTCACCAATTTTATGTTTCTTTGTATAAAAATAAGTACTTGAGTCCTTTTTTTTTGTTTAGATTTATATGATTGGCTTATTTTAAAACATTTTTCTCCTTCTTCTGCCACTATGTTGGTTTTGAATTTAACATCTCAATGTCCTTATTTATGATTATTAATGAAGTATGTCTGCTTATAAGCGTATTGATTTAGAATTTATTATTACTAATGCTCAAATGTTTTAATTGCTTTAGATACGGTGCACTATTGATAGTTACACTCAGTTATAGCAGATCATAATACATTATTCCCAGCTAGTCCCACCAAACACAGAGCTTGATCTTAAAGCTGTGAATATTCAGCCCTTAACGTGGAAGCAAGTTGCTGTTCAAAAGCAAACAAACGCTGTTTAACACATCTTGTCTTTAATTCATACGGTACCCAATTTCCATGGATGGAGACATTTTGAAATGGCTTGTGTAGCCTAAAGATGCTGCCAATTCATTTTCGTTTGGTAAGAGTCTTCATGAAGTTATGCCTTCAATTCTCTATCTGTGAAAACCTTCCCTCTTCCACCATCATACTGGTCTTTGATGACATAATCACTGGTCTTGAAGCGTCTTGGCACAAGTTGGTACTTATCTTGAGTCAATCAATGCCATAAAAGAAAATTCGTAGAATATGCTGAAGGCTATATGGCAAAATAACTTTAAAAGATGATTAAATAAAATTGTACATTCTGAATAATTATGTGGACAAGAGGAACACTCTAATACCATCGTGTTACAAACATATATTAATTACTTAGTAATAATGTATGATAAGCAAAACGGTGTCTTTTAAGGCTACTTAGTGTAAACTTTGTGTTTCATATTGTAGTTATGATTTTTAGTAGATTTTACTATTTAGGTGAATATATACTTTATATCTTGTTTTGTTTTGCTTTCTACTATTATCAATCTTTATTATTGATAAGGTAGATAAGTAGAAAGTAAAACAAAACCAGATATAAAAGTAAAATGAATTATTATATATAGTAATAAGTAAAATCAGAAACATGTAGCAAAGAGGAAATCAGTCATTGCCAGTATCTGATCAATAAGGTGTTATCTTTAAAATTACTGGTTGAATGATGGAATATATATGGAGGAGTTTATATTTATGGGATTCATTACATTAATTATTTACAAGAGGAACGGTACTATGACTTTTTTTAATACACTAGATTTGTGTGAAAAATGTTTGTTGAATCAAACTCCTGTATATGTAGATAACCATTTCAACTATTGAAATGGCTAGGGTCAGAGCTTTTACTCCAAAATTAGATATAGATTATAATCAGATTCGTTTATAATTTACCAGTTTAAGAATTTGCATATTCTGAAAGATTTTGTCTGTCTGAAGAGGAATAAATGTTTAAAATTAGAAAAAATCATATATGAACAAGTCGACAATATCTTTATAAATTTTGATATCATCATTATCAATAAAGATAGAAAATAATAAAGGAAAAAATTGAGATAAATGAAGACTCAAAGGATTGCTAAAAGGAAATAAAAATAAGATAGTGAAGTATAAATTAAATAAATAGAATCAAACAGTACAAAATACAAGATAAAAGTATCCTGTTGGAGATTAAAAAAGAAAAACTAAGAAATGATGAAAGAAAAAGATAGCAAAAAGGAATAAAAAATAGAAGATTGAAAGATATATAGAAATGAAAATAGCTCAGAAGAATGAACAGGGCTAGGGAAAGTACAGGCAACACTTATATCACAACACAGATATCAATAAACTACCAAACAAAGATAAACTTACTTCTAAAATACTAGACATACTCCAGGCCTGCGTTCGTGAACTGTCATTGCAGTAGGAACCATTAGAATTAGTTAGCTCTGGAAGACCTCTCCATACAGAAGTTTGCAGCTCAGTAAAGTGTCTAGAAAGCACTACTTTTGTATAAGATAATGTTTTTCTTAATTCCTTATTTTCAGCAGAAAAATATAGTTTTGCCCTAAGGAAGTATCCCACTGGCCAAACCCATTCCTAGAACATCACGAATAACTAAACAGTTATTAAAAAAATAAAAATTAACTTACGGGACCTTGGTGATAGTTAAAACCTCGGGCCACTTTAAAATCATTAGAATCATTTGAATTATCATAATCTCCACAATATGCCCAATCTTCTGGATCTAAAGTTTTCATCCCTAATGGTCCCAATAAATATTTTTCTGCCATTTTTAATGCGATCCATGCATGTTTTGGATTAAATAATTCTGGAGCCTATAAACAATCATAACAATTAACTTATTACGCCATAACAAGTTAAATATTTACACTTACAACAACCATAGCAATGGGGAAATTGCACCTAAGTTGAAAATCAGTATATTCATTGGAAGACCCATAACAATCTTTATATATTCCTCTTTTATTAATTAAATCTGGTCTAACTTCTCCTCTGGTTGGTTCAACTTCTACCCAGAAATGTTTTTCGAAATTGTTTTGAATTTTCTCAGCCCATTGCTTGAAAGTCCATTTCGTTATCGCGCCACTTTTGTGAGTTCTCTCCACACCATCAAATGGGTACTGACCATGATTATACAAATGATTTAACCAACTAACAACTGATTTGCAGAGTGCTACTAATTCTATTGCAGAACCATCTCTTGGCGAAGCTGGTTTCCCTTTATTTCCAGCACTTTCTGACGATCCCATTTTGTCCATCCAAGTACCGCAATTAGCATTGTTACCACCAAATACAAATCCTGTTTCTGGATGAATACCTATTTGGTTATTGAATCCTTTATCTGCCATTTGCGAATCAATTTGTCTGCCAGCGTTTCGTTCTCTAAACGCTAAACCTTGAAAATGAACAGTAAGAGCTTCCTGCATAACTTCATATAATGGTTGATCTACAGCGCCTGGTTCTCTTGCAGGGGAGTCATCTGTAGGATATAACCTGGAGACTTTGTCATTCAAAATGTATATGCCATTAGGTACTTCTTCAACATAACTCTGAATGCAGTACAACCACCACCAAACAGCATCACGGCAGTTGTATCTTGCATTTTTACCACCGTCTAATAAATTAGGAATTAATCCATGTCGTAAACAGGCTGCATAACCTAATATGTGGTATCTTGCCTCCTGATGCCTTCCCGTTAAAATCATCAATCCACGTAAAGCTATGAAGGTGTCTCTACCCCAATTTCGTGTATAACCTACAGTGAAGTGTGGCAGTCCTAAAACAAAATTTCGCTTATATAACTAAATTTTAATTTGTAGAACAATCTTACCTGCTGATAACGTGACACAAGCTTGATATACTTCACCATGCTCATTTCGTTTTACAGGTGGAAGAGGTGGAGCTAAATTAGGAGAAAGTCTTGGTAGAGGAGATGATTTAATAACCGCTCCAAACTGCACGGAACCTAATGCTAAGGCTTTTACAAAGGTAGAACCATACCTTACAAAATCAGACATAAGTTCATAGCAGTGTTCTATTAGTTGTATGTAAACGCCTGTTACCACGATATCAAAGTAACAAGGTACCAAGTACCTCGGAATATTTTTCAATTGTCGAGTATTTTCTTCCAGCCATGAACCTAACCTTTGAGTTCCTTCATCTACTTTTAAGCGTTGCCAAATATAATCAATCATCCAGTTGCCTTCTCTGAGATTGGCACACATAGGATGTCCTAAGTCGTTTTGAGGGCGTATATTTGTCAGTAGAGAAATGAAACCTTGCAATCCACAGTAAACCATAGGTCCAAAATTTGGTATATTATACACACCAAAACCTTTCCCTTCATCTCGTTCTTCTTGATCACACCTGTATAAAACTCTGTTCATATCAGCCAAAGACAGATCGTTTACTATCTGCCTCAATTCTCTATTACTATTGAACGTAGTTATGAGTTCTCTTATGCTTCCTATAGATTCTTGAATTTCTCTATGTATGGAAACCCTAAAAATAAAATGTTATTTAAAACATAATGCTAAAATTTATATTTATTTTTAGTTACTTTATGGCTACTATGCTTCCAGGTTTAAAATTTTTAAAATGTAGTTGGAAGTAATTTTTATCTCCTGACTGCCCTTCATCAAACACATCAGAATCTTTTAGTTGAATATGCTCTTTTACATGAACTTCATAATCCAAATATCCATTGATCCACCTGGAGTCTTTAGCAAATTTATAAGATCCAGTTTGTCTAAAATTCAAAAAGATATAAAAATCAGCAAATAAAATTTAAATCAAAAAACTTACTCATCTCTATGTCTCAGAGAAGCTTCTAAAATAATTTCGTCTAATACACCTTCCACACGTAAAGGCTTAATATCTCTTTGGAAATTGAGGGCGTCCCTATTAGGATGACTGAATGCAGTAAACGCCACCAAAATAACACTCTCATGTGTTCTCGGGCAATGTCTTGTTACAGTTACAATGTCCGAATCAACTTGATCTACATAAACTTGGCTGAACCCTTCAATACCTAATTTGAAATGAAGATCGTTTATTGCTCTTTTAGCAGCAATAATTCCAGATTTCCTGTTGACATATCTTGGATTTTGGTGACACTGCTCAAAACCGTCTGACCATTCTGTGTACTGCCTTGTTTCATCAACAACATGAATCTAAACATAAAAATTTAGAGAACTCATTGCAAATATTTGGATTGCGAATAGAAACTTACGTGATGAGGAACAAGTTCATCGTAACCTCTATTAGAACCACTTGCACAACAAGCCATGTTTACTAAAGCACTACTTGGCAACAAATCATAAACTGATCTTTTCTCCACAGGGCTTGGATTATCGTGAGTCAAATCCAAGAATAAAGCATGAGCAATAGATGGTACTAATGGTCTTATATTAGGTTGATAAAAAGCTCCAACTGGATAACCTCCATATCGATAAACAAGACGACCTAATTCATGAGAATCCCAAGCTGACATTCCCTCTGCAAAATTAAATATTTAATTTGATTTCGTAGGAACATATGGTTTATTAAGAAAGAACATTACCTCTAATTAGAGAAGATATGCCCAATCTATTAACAAAAATGTTATCTTTTTGATCAGAATTAGTAAACAATTCTGCTACCACATAAAGGTCAGGTTTAACTTTCCTAGCGCAATCGAGAAGATACTCTGCAACCTATACATTTACAATTAGTCTAATGAATACTCTATCATTAAATCAATATCTTACTGGAATAGGTGTTGAGTGACAGTTGTCTAATCTTACACCATCAAAGATTTTAGCTGTTTGTTCAACATATTGCCGCATGTGATTCCATAAAAATGGGCAATCTTCAGGTTGGTCACCATACCGTAACTTAACACTATCTCCCCAAGCAATCAGTTCCCTCCTAATGTAAACATTAGAATCTTCAGCAGCAAAATTTCTTAAAGGATCAGCATTCATTACCCAACCATTATGAGCCATTAGGTATTTACCATTTTCACTATACATAATTTCTTCATGTTCATGTACTGATTTTGGAGTTCCATAGTCTGTAAAGTATCTAAAAAAATTTATTGTTAGGATAATGCACGTTTTAATCTGTTATTTGTTTACCTAAAGACTAAAGGATTTTTAACTGAAACTTCTTTGATTCTTGGACCATCGTGTTGAACTCTGAAGTAGCGCATACCAGCAATGCAATTATCTACAGCTGCATTCAAGTGATAGTTAATTTCGTCGCTTGCTACTTTATTCAAATGCTCTAATCTACGCCTGAATTCTTCACCACATCTTTTGAGGCGAGTTTCTTCATCAAAACAATCGGACCTGTAAATGTTGTAAACTCTTAAAGCCAAGGGCATGTCGATTGTACATCCCAATCTTCTGTACTGAGGATCTTGAATCAAAGTTAACTCTTCAAGTTCTACTTTATTTTCCGGAACTGGAGATACCTTATTTCTAGCCAAATTTAAAAATTCAGTTGTCAATTTACTCACATCACAAATGTACATTTCGTGAATATTTATTTTAGGTAAAACTTCTGTTTGCATTATGTAACGAATTGCCTATAAAAAAAGTGTTATAAAAATGTCTGAGTAGTTAAGAAATATATTTACATTAAGATGGTCTTCTTCACAAATATGTACAGGAATGCCTTTGTGTTCATACATTCCACTTTTCACTTCTAAAGAAAACTGATGAAGAGCAGCATCTAGTAAATAAGATGGCCTCATATATGGACAGTTTTTACAGTTGTATGTGCATTCAGGATGATCTCGTAACCATTCACTTTCATTTGCCGTATGATTCAAAACAATATCACAAATAGACGTCATTTTCCATTCAGTCCGCATTTTATTCATGAACATTTCAACATCGTGGAAACTGACTTTAGGTCCATCATAGAACATAGGATTTAGTTTAAGTTGTTCGCTAAGACTGTATGAAGAATTTGATCCTCCTAGTTCTTGGATAGGCGTAAAATGAATCATGTTATACCCAGATTCTTTGGCCACTCGTAATTTATTTTCCCATGTAGTAAAAGGTCCTAACATTTTCGCTAAGACTGTTTGGCATTGAATTGAGTCCAAAGGCAACTCTTCATTGAAACCGTATCTTAATACTGGATCTACTAAGAAAAATCCTGAGCCATGGGGTCCTGTAGTCTCACTAACAAAAATAAAGTGTTTTATAATGCGAATATTTGTATGTTTTTTATTTATTTAATACTTATTACATGTTCTAGTGTACGTAGATATTCTTTCTTTTCTGTTAATTCTGCATTAAAAACTTAAATATTTTTCACTATTGGAAAAAATAACATCTACATATCTAGGCAAAAAAAGTAAAATCGCAATTAAATTAGTGCACTATTAACATAATTATACAAAATTTTGTTTTACGTTTGCATTTTTTTTTGTTAGTCCTTCACTATAACTTACACATGTTATACAACCGTATTAAAGTCGTATATACAGAATATATTAAACTAACTACTAATGTCTTAGATATATGGTGTAAAATAAAAAGTGA
>JAUIMW010002819.1:0-10239 GCA_033557785.1 Enochrus cinctus | reverse complement strand
ATGGAAGTAAGTTTTGTGCGAACTTTTATCAGACTCCAGCGGCGTAGAGGAACCTATCGGCGCCCTGGCGTTGCGCTAGAATGTATGTGTGTGCATGTGCGTATAGGTGGCACGTGCCTCGAAAACTCCCCGAAAAACACACGAAATCTACTTTAAATAAAAAAGAAGTAAAAGATTGATGGTTGTGCACCTGCCGATGAAGAACGTTGATGTTCAGGAAACACGTGTCGGGACAGATGGCAACCACCGGCCAACTTATACCTATTTAATTATTATGTTGTACGTAGCCACTCTTCTTTTTTTATTTTTTTTTTGTTTTGTTCCCAAAACATACGATCTCCGTAGGCCGAGACGTAATCCCCGAAAATGAAAGCTCAACGGCAACCTGTTCTCTAGGAAATGATATTTACATATGTGAAGAGGGTTGTTTTAGAGGTGAAATAAATGTGGTAGAACAAGACATTTCTTAGATTAAAAGGTGAAGTAACGAGGGTGAAACGTGCCCCTCGGAAATGATAACTTAACTTTAAGAGGTGAGCAATATTTTAATTTAAATAACGTTGTTTTAAACGCACTCTGGATCTTTGTGGTACGTACTGGGGAATGGAATGGAACGGAGAAGAGAATGAGAAAGAGTGCGTTATATAATATGCAAATGTGACATGTTAAGAGGTACACGTTACTTTCAAATTGAGAATTTCCTCTCTTTTCGACTAAAACGTTTTATTATCTCTTTGATGCGACGCTCTTGCTCTATCCTCTACTTTAAATTGTCCGAACTTCTACCTAAATACAACTAGTTTCTTTTATTTTTCGCAATATTTATGTGTTTTATCTTTGTGTAAAATTGCTGCTGCTGTTCTTACGTATTTATTTTGGTTATTTGTCTTAATAATATTATGAGCTATAAGAGATTAAAATGATAATAAATTAGTAGTATTTTATTAGAAGAACGTAAAACTTTTTGTTTCATCAAAATCGGAGCATCCCAAGCGAAGTTACAGCCAAAAAACTAAAAAAAAAACAAAAGCGCAACGGAAAATTTTTGTTTTTAAAGATAGCATAGGCATGTTGGGTGTCTAATAACTCGTCTCAACGCCAGGAGTCATAAAAACAAACTTTTTTTGCACATAATTTTTCTGTTCTATAAATTATGTTCTTCTTATTAGTTGTTAAATTTGAATAAATGAAAAGTGTTATCTGGGTTTTTGTACACAATTAGTAGTATCTAGTTAACAGTGCACCTAGAGGACATTCTATGTCCTCCAACCCCCCTAGTAATCCTTCTTTTCAGTAATGAAATGAGGACCATCAGGGGGTCTGGAGGACATGGAATGTCCTCCAGGTGCTCTGTTTTCTTTGATTCTTCATTACATCCAAACATCTTCACAAAACTCTTTATTTCCTTAAGTTTAATCAACTAATAAGAAGAACATAGTATGTGAAATACTTGGAGGACATTCCATATTTCTCAAACTTTTTCCTGGTCCTCTTTTTCCTTGTTTTTTTTGCCATAATACAACATAGAATGTCAATGATTTATAACAATAAAAAAAGCAGCACCAAAGAAACTCGAGAACATGAAATATCTTTCTGGTGCATTGCTGTCTATGTATTCTTCATTGTCTCTTAGACTCTCTGGTGATTCTTATTAAACTTGGAACATGGAATGAATATACTTAGAAGTATGCAGATAACAATCTACCTGGAGGACATTCCATATACTTCGAATCTCCTGGTAGTCCTTATTTTACTTTGTTTTTGTTTATAATATTTCAACACAGAGATACTTATTGACTTATGACAATGAAAGATCTGAAGGGGATGAAATGTCCTCCGGGTGTCCTCTGCAACTCAGTTGGTTAAATTTGAAGAAGCCAATATTTTTGAATACAAAACGTAAACAACAATGCACTTATTTTCCAGACTCTTTGATAGTTTTTCTTTTATTTACTTTTAAAATCTTTTCAAGTTTACGTGCTTATAGAAATACTATAACAACAAGTTTAAACAACTAATTAGAAGATTGTTTTTGTTCTTATTCAACATAGAGACGTTAACTGATATTCAACAATAAAAGAAAGGTCTTATTGTTAAAAATCAGTTGACATTACTTGTTTGTAAAGGATTAAAAAATAGGTTCAGAGATGGACCATCAGGAGGTCTGGGGGACATGGAATGTCCTCCAAGTGCACTGCAAACTACGTTCTTTTTATTAGTTATTAAACTTGAAGAAATGGAGAATGTTATCTGAGTTTTTGTAGACAATTAGTAGTATATAGTTAACAGTGCACCTGGAGAACATTCCATGTCTCCCAGACCTCCTGGTGTCCCTTCTTTTATTGTTTAAAATCAGTAAACATATCTAGACTAATAAAAAATAAGAAACAAGATAAAAGGAGGACCACCAAGAGATCTGGGGGACATGGAATATCCTTCAGGTGTACTGCTAACTAAATACTGCTAATTGTGTATGAAAATTCAAAAAACACTCTTCATTTCTTCATGTTTAATCAACTAACAAGAAGAGCGTAATTTGCTAAGTACCTGGAGGACATTCCATGTCCCCCAGACCCCCTTCAAGACGTCTGTATCCCATAGATCTTGTGCAAACTATTTTCTCCTTAATAGTTGTTAAATTTAAAGCAATATAGAGTGTTATCTGGACATTTGATTACATTGAATAGTATGTAAATAGAAGTGTACCTAATTCTTCTAATGGTCGTTCTTTTACATTGTTTTTATTGTTATATTGAAGAGTAAATTTGTAGCTGTGTAAATATTGATGAAGTATTTAATCGAATCTCGTTTTTCTTTTTTATTGCTATTTTATTAACAGTTAACATCTCAATATTGGAATAGAGCAAAAAAAAGTATAAGACGAACTACGAGAGGATCTGGAGAACATAGAATGTCCTCCAAGAGTAATTGTTGATTTTGTACTATTTTCATCTTCTTCTGCTTTAAATATTGTACACAAAAACATTGTTGAAATAAAATAAAAACAAAACATATACGTCTTTGAGATGTTCTGCTATTTACATATTCCTAAAATTTTTTTTTGAAAACTTTAGGACATTCCATGTTTCTCAGATTCCTTGATTTTTAGATTCGTGTACCACCACGAGTCTAAGGGACATGACATGTCTTCTAAGTGTCCAAAAATCTTGATAAAATTCTTTATTTCTTCAAATTTAATCAACTAATAAGAAGAATGTACTCTATAGAACATCTGGAGGACATTCCATGTCCTTTATATTTCCTGGTGATCCGACCTTGTTTTTTATACTTTTAACAACAAAAGAATGTGAATCTAAAAATAATATGGAAGAGACTTTGTGTTTTTTTGGAGATATTTATTATATGGAAGGTAACAAAAGTTAATTATGCATTTACTCTACAATGAAAACTTAATCAGGAACTTATTGTTTAAATATATGTGAAGGATTTAGACGACTAAGGGGATATTCTATATCAGTTGTGTAAAAAATATAAAATTTGAAAGACATAGAATAGAATACTACCTACCAATATACTATTAATTTTTTTATAAAAACTCATTCTTCATTTCTTCAAGTTTAACAACTAGGTAAATCGTTTGCAAAAGACTTGGAAGCCATTCCATGTCCCCCAAACTTTCTGGTGGTTGTTGTTTTACTTTGATGTTAACTATATTTCAACATAGAAATGTTAACTAATATTCAACAATAAAAGGAAATTCTCCATGGAATATTTAACCAACCAATAAGAAAAACGAAGCTAATAAAATGCCTGGATAATATTTCATATTTCTTAGGCTACATGGTGGTTCTTTTTTATTGTTGAAAATTAGTTAACATCACTTTGGCGAAAAAGAATAAAACACAGAGTAAAATAAGAACTATTCTATGTTGTATAAGAGTAAAAAACAGGTAAACAGATGGACTACCAGGGGGTCTGGGGTTCTCCAGGTGCATTATTTTCTATGTACTCCTAATTGTATCCAAATACGCTGAAAAATTCTTCATTTCTTCAAGTTAAACCAACTAAATAGAAGAGCGTAGTTTATTGAATACCTGGATGACATCCCACATCCCCCAGACCCCCTCTTTCTTTTGTTATTAAAAAGCAATAAATATCTCCAGGTTAAAAAAAATAAAAACAAGATAAAAGTAGAACCACCAGGAGGTGTGGGGGACATGGAATGTCCTCCGGGTATTCGAAAAACTACACTCTCCTTGCTAGTTGATTAAATTTGAAGAAATGAAGAGTTTTATCAGGATATTTGAACATATTTAGGAGTACGTAGAAAACAGTATACCTGGAAGACCATACATATCCTCCAGATGCCCTGATAGTTTTTTTTTTATTATGAAATATTAGAAAACAACGTTCGTAAAACATAAAATATCCTATAAGTCTTGTGTAAACTATTTTCTCCTTAATAGTAATTTGAAAGCAATATACAGTGTTATCTGAACATTTGATTGCAATTAGAAATATGTAAATAGAAGTGCACCTAGTTCTTTTAGTGGTCGTTCTTTACATTGTTTTTATTGTTAAACTTTTTTTTATTGAAGAGCAAATTTGTAGCTGTTTTTAAATATTAATGTTAAATATTAATTAAGTCTTTAATTGAATCTCATTTTTCTTTTTTATTTCTATTTTATTAACAGTTGACGTCTCAGTATTGGAATAGAACAAAAAACAAGGTATAAGACGAACCAAGAAAAAAAATTGTATCTAGAGAACATTTTATGTCTTCCATATACGTAACTTTTTTTTTCTCTTTCCAACACAAAATTCTTATACTATAAGAGCAAAAAACAAGGTAAAAAAGGACCACCAGGAGGTCTGAAGGACATGGAATGTCCTCCAGGTACTCATGGATTAATAGTATGTAGGTTACAATGCATCTGGAGGATATTCTATGACTCTTCTTTTATTTTTTTTTAATTTACAAATCTTCTGGGAGACATAGAATGTTCTTTAGGTGTCTTTTATACTTTCTTTAAATTAATTTTATACTCTACTGTCGATTAAGTTTTTGATGATTTGTCCAACTCAGTTTATACATAAATATTATAAAAAAAATATGATTAAACTAACAAATAATGTGTGGCAAACAAGATAAAATGAGGACCATCAGGGGGTCTGTGATACTTAGAATGCCCTCCAAGTATACTGCTATCTACGTAGTACTAATTGTGTATAAAAACCAGATAACAATCTTCATTTTTTCAACTTTAACAACTAATAAGATGAGTGTAGTTTGCTAAGTACCTGGTGTCCCTTCTTTTATTGTTAAAAAGTAGTTAACATACCTGTTAAAAAAGAGTAAAAAGCAAGGAAAAAGAGTGACCACCGGAGGGTCTGGGGGGACATGGAATGTCTTCCAGGTGCATTGCTCTTTAATCTTGAAGAAATGAAGAGTGTTTTTGGACAGAATTAGAAGTACGTAGATAACAGTGCACCTGGAGGACATTTCATGTCACCCAGACCCCCTAGTGATTCTTATTTTACCTTGTTTTTATTCTATTTTAACACAGAGATATTTACTGATTTTTAACAATAAAAGAAGAACCACCAGGGGGACATGGAATGTCCTATATGTATTCCGTTACGTAATTCTCGTATCTCTAAAAGATGTGGTTACCTTAAATTAAAAGGAATGAAAAAATGGTTAAAGAAAGGCCAACAGGAGTCTCGGTCCTCCAGCTATTTTGCAGTTATGTTCTATTATTAATTGGCTGAATTTGAAGAGATAAAAAAATTAATGTGGGTTTTTATACATATAGTATATAGTATGTAAATATCGGTGCTTAGAGAACACATAATTAAAGAAGTTCAAATGCACTACTGCCTACGTACCCTTAATTGTGTTCAAACTCGTTGTTTCTTCCAATCTAACAAGTTCATAAGAATAACGTAGTTTACAAAAAATTTGAAAGATATACCATGTCGTTCAGACTGTTGATCCTTTTATCTTATTGTTTACTCTATTTCAACAATATTTATATATTTTATTAGAAGACAAATTTAACTTACAATTCTTAATGTGCGTGTGATTCTAAAGAAAACGTGTTATTTTGTGTACAATATTGGAAACAGAAGAAAATGAAAATAGTGCAAAATTTTGGTGGTCAAACTAAATAGAAATAATAGTGTACCTGAAGGACATTCCATGTCCCTTAGAATCTGTGGTGCTTTTTGTTCTTGTTAAAAATCAGTTAACATTACTATGTTGAATAAAAGTAAAAAACAAGGTAAAAGAAAGATCACTAGGGGGGTTATGGAATATCCTCCAGGTGCACTGCTTACTACGTACTTCTAATTGTGTTCAAATATCATGATAATACTCTTCATTTTTTCAAGTTTAACTATATAAATAGAAAGTGTTGTTCGGAGAGTACTTGAAAGACATTCCATGTCCTCCAGATCCCTTGGTGGTCCTTCTTTTATTGTTGACAATCAGTTAACATTTCTATGTTGAATAAGAGTAAAAAACAAAGCAAAATGAGGAGCACTTGGGGGTCTGGGGGACATGGAATGTCCTCCAGGTGCATTACTTTCTATGTATTCCTAATTATGTCCAAATATATTGAAAAAACTCTTCATTTCTTCAAGTTAAACTAACTAGATAGAAGAGTGTTGTTTGTAGAGTACCTGGAGAACTTTCCATGTCCCCCAGACCCTCTGATGGTTCTTATTTAATCTTGTTTTTACTCTATTTCAACACAGAGATATTTACTAATTTTTAATAATAAAAGAAGGACCATCAGGAGGACATAGAATGTCCTATATGTATTCCGTTACGTAAATAATTCTTATATCTCTAAAAGATGTGGTTACTTTAAATCAAAAGTAATGAAAAAATGGCCAAAGAAGGGCCACCAGGAGCCATGGGGATATGGAATGTCCTCCAGGTGTTTTACAGTTTATGTTCTTTTATTAATTGACTAAATTTGAAGAAATGAAATTTATGTGGGTTTTTATACATTATTAGTATTATGTAGATAACGGTACAATTAGAGAACACATAATGAAAGAAGTTTAGATGCTCTACTGCCTACGTACTCTTAATTGTATCCAAACTTCTCGACAGCTCTTTGTTTCTTCCAATCTAACAAGTTCATAAGAAGAACGTAATTTGTAGAATTGTTTGTTATTCCTTTTTACCTTATTTTTTATTCTATTTCAACAATGTCTTCCAAGTATATCGTTGCTTATTTATTTACAAATTTTACTAGAAGACTAAGTTGGAAGCAGAAGAAAATGAAGATAGTGCTGATATCCCTTACTTTAGATTCTTTTTATTCCTTTCTAATTTATAAATATTTTTTAATTTTTAACAACAAAGGGGACGTCTAAGAGACATACAATGTCTTCTAAGTGTTTGGAGACTACTTTTTTCTTGTTAATTGTTAAATTTGAAGAAATGAAGAGTATTATCTAGTTTTTTATACACAAAAAGTAGTATGTAGATGACAGTGCATCTGAAGAATATTCTTTGTCTTGAGACCTTCTGATATTCTTTTTTTTTACTGTTAAAAAACAAGGCAAAAGAAGAACCAGCAGAAGATCTGGTGAACAAGGAATGTCCTCCAGGAACACTGCTTTCTATGCACAATTAATTGTATCCAAATATCCTGATAACACTCTTTATTTCTTCAAGATTAACCAACTAAATAGAAGAGCGTAGTTTGTTTAGCAACTGGAGGACATTCCATGTCCCCCAGACCCCCTGGTGTCCCTTCTTTTATTGCTAAAAATCAATTAACATTCCTATATTGTAAAAGTGTAAGAAACAGGGTAAAATTCTGCAGGTTTAATCAACTAATTAGAAGAGCGTAGTTTGCTGAGTACCTGGAGGACATTCCATGTTCCCCAGACTCCCTAGTGGTCTTTTTTTATTGTTAAAAATCAATTAACATTCCTATATTGAATAAGAGTAAAAAATAAAATAAAAAAAGACCACCAGGGGGTCTGGAAGACATGGAATGTCCTCCAGGTGTACTGTCTTCTATGTACTCCTGATTGTGTTCAAATATGATAATAACGCTTTTCATTTCATCAATTTTAACTAAATAATAAGAAGAGTTACAAGGTATGCAGTGTTCTTTCTTTTGCCTTGTTTTTTATTCTTATACATCATTTTGTTCTTATAAATTAATTCGCATGGCAAAAAAAGAAGGTAAAAAAGACTAACTAGTATTCTACTACTTTTGTATTTATTATTGTGTTTCAAGTAATCTTTTTTTATTATTAAATACCAGAAAACATTCAAATTTAAAAAATGAACAGTGTCATCTGAATTTTTGATTACAATTAAAAGTACGTAGATAGCAGTGCACCTGGAGGACATTCCATGTTTTCAAACCTTCTGGTAATCTATCTTTTATTGTTGAAAATTTTTAAAATTATGCTGAAAAAGAATAAAAAAACAAGGTAGAAGAAGAATCAGATGGTCTGTGAGACATAGAATATCCTCCAAGTGTTTTTTAATTAGTTGATAAATTTGAAGAAATGAAATGAGGTTTTGTATATAATAAGTAATAGTAGATAGCAATGTTCCTATAAGACATTCCATGTCCTTTCCATTTCCTGGTGGTTCCTGTTTTATCTTGTGTTTTATACTTTAAACAATAAACAAAGTAACATCAGGAAGATCTGGGAGACATGGACTATCCTTCAGGTACACTGTGATCTATGTATTTTGAATTGTATTGAAAACGTTTGATTTTTAAATTTAACTAGTTTGTTAAGTATATGGAGGACATTCCTCCCAGACAGGATTTTTATTTTGTTTTTACTATATTTCAACACAAGAAGCTTTATTGATTTACAATATACAAAGGGTTTGTTAGACAAGATAAAAAACATACATATTCTTCAGGTGTTACAAGTGGTTTTCTATTTTCAATTTTTTTTAGTATAGCTTGTAAATTATCTTTGTCATTTATGTATACATTGATTTTGTTATAATAAAATCAAATTAAGGACCAACATATTTTTAATGTTAAAACTAATAAAACAAGGGAGATCTTCAAAAACTTCATCGTGTTAGTCAAAAGTAAAGTACAAATCTTCTTTTCAATAAAAAAAAAGTATAACAGTTTGTGGAGTACCTGGAGAACATTCCATATTTCCAAAACTATAAATCAGTAAACATCTCCATATTAAAAAAGAGAACATAGTTTATAGAATAGCTGGAGGACATTAATAAAAAATAAAGTATGAGAAAGACCATAGGAGGTTTGGTGAATTCTCTTCCATCTAACCTTAATTTTTAAACTTCTTTCGATACTCTATTTTTCTAGAAGTATTTAGTTATGATAGCTGGCCCGAGTCAGCGAGCAGCGAAGCTACGAGCATACACAACTATGTTTTAAGACACTTATTTACATCAAGCAAAGCAATTATAAATACATTAATTTGCGAGGACTTGTCCGAGTCAGCAAGCAGCAAAGCTGCGAGTGCACACAACTATATTTTAAGACATTTGAGACTTTAGAAAAAGTTCACACGCCTAATTTTCTAATTTTACGATTCTCGGTGTTAAAACGCGTTATTTGACACCCAACATGCCTATGTTATCTTGAATAATTACGATTTTCCGTTGCGCTTTTGTTTTTTTAGTTTTTCGCTCATAACTTCGCATGGGATGGTCCGATTTCGACGAAACAAAAAGTTTTGGATTCTATGAGCTGTAATGAATCTAAAAAGATGTATTTTCATACAAAAAATTTTGTTTACTTTGAAATTCAATGTTTAAAGCGAAGCATATATTAATATATTGAATTACGAGGACTTGTTTGAGTTACCCAACAACACAACTATATTCTCTTGTGACTGTGTTCAGTAAACAGTTTCTGTAGGTGGATCGACTGGAGGTTTAGAGTCGAAAACTTTTTATTTCGTGGAAATAGGACCACCTCAAGCGAAGTTACAGCCAAAAAACTAAAAAAACAAAAGAGTAACGGAAAATCTTAACCGTTAAAGATAACATAGTCATGTTGGGTGTCAAATGAAGCGTCTTGACGCCTAGAATAATAATATCTAGCTATATTTTAAGTGCGATAAATTCATTGAAAGAAATAATAAAATTAATAAAGTAAAAGTGTGAAAACAGAATAAATGTTTATTGTTATTCCTTGGAAAACGTAATAGTAATTACTCAAGTAAAATGTATGTTTATTATTTGAAGAGAAAAAAGAAGTTTAATTTCCAGCGATGATAAGAGCAGTATAGAAAATAAGA
>JAUIMW010002818.1:0-10240 GCA_033557785.1 Enochrus cinctus | reverse complement strand
AGTGAAATAATTCAGTAACGTTTAAATAATGTGTGGGGTATCGGTTCACGGACACAGCCAAAGTTATTTTTGGTCTTGTTTGCAGAGCAAATACCCCTATTATTTTAACCAAACTCATTTCGTTTGCAAGTCTATTTCACCATCTGCAAAGGCGTGGAATACAATCTTTAAAAAACATTCCCCCGAAGGGGCAATTACATTAAATATGAACTGCATACCCGGCTGTCGCAGAAGCAGGGACGCTTGGGATACGCCCTGTAGCTTTTTTTTGGTAGGTCATCGCACTATTGATTTTTCCTCTGGAATCTCTCATTTGGAGACTCACTGTGTGATAACTGTTTTTTTTTTTGCAAATAAATTGGTTAAAATGTCACTCGGGCAATGCGACAAAAATTATATAAAAACACAATACCTACCTTATATTCTTGTATCACTTTTAGCTTATTTCACTTGAATTCGTGCTGAAAGAAAAGGTGGTGCAACTAAGGGGAAGTAAAAATAATCGTATACAAATCAGTTTTATGTTTTATTTCAAATAAAAACGCCAAACAATATATAGCTACGTTGTACGTAGTTAATAATAAATAATTGGAATGTTTCAAATATAATACATACAACTCTCTTATCATTTTTAGAATATTCAATAGTGAGCAATAGTCGCTCGCAGTGCGGGAGAGGGGGTGCATAGAGTCCGAGCCCTCATGGGCTCTGTGCACCTCCCGCCCTCAACGAGCCAGCCGCCACTGACAATAGCAAGCCCTGTAGTCAATGCAAGTCGAAATTGCGGAACGTTGTGTATTGGAATGCGAAGACGAGTTACGACGACGTTAGTTGTTGATAAGGTTGATTCATGCTCCCGTCAGTTGCCGGTTCAGCTCGCCGGTGGGTGCAATATGCGGTGTCGATTTCATAAGAAGGAAGTTTTACTCTGTTTTAATATTGCTCCGTAACTTTCAGACTCTTTGCTCTGTGCAATGTGCTACAAGTCGGTAAACATTGGAGTGACGGTACGGTGTACTCTAAGTATACCTATATACAAGAGCGCGCTTCATATGGAGAGCTCTAGCTCATTTGCTGATAAAGTACGTAAACTTGGTCTGAACGCGTAATTTGCGACTGCTCCGATCATCCATGTCGCTTATGCGTATAATGTGTCTAATATATATATTTATATATTTACAGTCAGTGTTTTTCTCTTTTTTAACTATTTATCATATGGGCTACGAGCGCGTGTCCTATCTAAATTTATATAATATTTTAATTACAATAATAATTATATTACATTTTAGAATTTCGTTTCGCCGCCTGTTCAACGACGGTTTTTGTATTTTTTTTTGTTTTGTTATTTGTGGATCCCTAAGAGGGGTGCCATGACCCACTCCCGGCGTAGGAGTGCGAGGACTGTGTGTGTGCGAACTATCCCTAAGCGGTTTTCTTTGGAGTGCGAGAAGTATAAAAACAGGAACCTTATGTACAAGAACATAATGATGCAAATAAATCGTATAAATGTAGGAATTTTCTTTAAAAATATAAACGGTATTATATCTGATAAAAGGAATGGCGTGAATGAAAAATCCTGTCCTTTTTTTGTTCTTCCGTGACTAGCAATAAAGTTACAGGTTTTCTTTTTTTAAAAGGACTATATACAACACGTCTCGCCGAGGGAGCTACGCAAAGTCTAGTTCTACGGTCGTTGATTACTATCGGAATGGATCCACTCGGGTTGATGAAAGTTTCACTTATTTAAAAATGTACGTGTTTTTTTATGAGCTCTATTCATTCACTTGTTTACTTATCCTCTTCTAACAGCACTAGGTCGTCCGCCACCACATCCGAGATGTGCAGGTAGATAATCCAGTACATCATATTGAAGCACACGAAGCACACTGGGAACACGATTCGCGAGTATTTGTCTATATCCGATGGCGTGATGCCGTAGAGTTTGTTGATGTCCTTGCCGGGGTGGATGATGTGCTGAGGAATTGGCGCTGCAGACTCTTCGTCGCCTCCACCGCCACCCCCTCGACCACCATTCACCGTACTCTCCAGCGTCCCGCCTTTACTGTGGGCCTTTGGGTCGTGGACTTTAAACCGCACCTCCTGGAACAAAGTTCCCCACTAACAAGTACCCGTACTGCACACAAAAAGTACTAAACTATGAGAGAAAATTACCCAAGCTATAAGAAGTTTGAAGGAACTCTTTAACTTTGATTGAAACAAATCGCTTTTACACAAAGGAAATCTTCTTGTTTTCATCATCTTATAGCTTGATAGATTATTTGATAATTTGCCCTCGTGATGGAGATAGACTTTTCTAACACACATCACGTGCATATTGAATAAAAACAAATTTTCTTGTGTGCTTTTTGGTTAAGTGCACATCTGTAAAATATTTTCCTTTTTAATCGATGACTTTCACATGAGGGCTTTCGGATAATACACTCCCATTCCACTGTGATGCAAGAAGCCATAACACTGGGATATTCATATGAACTACCTAGAAAGTTGAACATTTATTTTTTGAGAAAAGTCCAAACTATTTAACTAATAAAAAAAATAAGTTTCATTTTGGTAGAAGAAACTAGTGGCAAAGTATTTGGTGAATACTTGTTCTACACCTTTATTGGAAAAGTGAAACTTGGAGTTAAACATAAAATAACTCATCATTTAAACAGAGCAAGTACAGTTTCACAGTTGCCCAAGAAGAAAGTGATCAGCAACTTATAAAATTACAGACCATTGGTTTTGTAATTTTGCCAGAAAGTTTTTCTCGTCAAATTGGTAGGCAACTAATTTTCATAAATATAGATGACATAGAGGACAATATAGAAGTTGAATAAGGATTTACTGAAATATGTTGAAAACTTTCATGTACAGGTTAGTCAAAATTATCTGAATAAATCTTTTCTATTAGCTGCTATTTAGAATCCCTGTTATAACATCTCTGCACTACTCTGCATAACTACATTGAAATATTTCCACATGGAAATCTGTATAGATGTTCCTCAATTAATGATGGTAATTGGTTTCCGGAAAAAACTTCGTAAAACCTTTATTTTTGCATTTAAAGTTATAAAACAAGTGGTGATTAACTTGTGTATAAATATTCTTCTTTGACATTAAATATAGCGATGTCCCAGTTTACGGCTACATGTATCACAGTGTATTCTATTTAATGACCTATTTAGTACTTTTGAGTCTGTAAATCTGATAGAACGGAAGCACACCTTCATGGGCACATCACACTGAATCCATGGTCCACTTCAATAATTTGGATTCATATAAATGAAGCACCATAGACTCAATATGAAGTGCAAGTGATCAAAGTTGCACATTCGTTATGCACTGTTTACAGAATTGGTACCATTCGAAATATTTTTGAGAAATATGCACTCGTCTCTTATAAAACGCCAACAACATCGAATTAGACGAGTACTCACTGTTTGTTTGGGGGCGTGGTCGCCATCCGGGCCGCCATCCGCATTGAGCTTCTTTTCGGCCATCTTTTGAATCGCTAAAAATCGATTTTTTCTCATTTGTATCCTTTTCGCCATATAGCCTACGGTGGCGTATTCTGAAATAGAAAATGGTACCAATGTAATTTTTCGACTTCGTTTCTCCTGTGGTGGATCCCAAAGACTTACCGAGAAGGCTGGCGAATACCATTACGAAACATGTTCCCAGGTACACGTCGATGGATTTTACGTACGATATCTTTGGTAACGCTGCGTTCGTAGAAGACATCAGGGTGGTCATGGTGAGTACAGTTGTTACACCCAACGCCACTCGAGCAGGAGTGGCATTTCGGTTAAGCCAAAAGCTTACCCAAGAAATAATAACAATAAGGCCGGACGGGATATAAATTTGAATGAGGTAGTAACCCATAGATCGAACGAATTGAATTTCGCACGCCAGTCTAGAGTAGTTTCCTAGAGGGCAGAAAATCCACCATTAGATATATTTCATCGGATAATTTAAGTGCCATAATAAAAATTGCATGCTTGGATTATATACGGGATCTCATTGAAATTAAGCTCTTTTCGTGTCGACATTGTATGTACGTGTCTCATATCGTGTTAATTCCTTTTGCTGTTTAATTAGATAACTGGTCAATAACAGAAATGAATTTTTTACGAGGGTTGATAGTGCTTTGTTGTAATTAATTTTATAGGGCTTGATGTTACATTATGATTGGTGTTTGTCAATTATTCGCGCCTGACAGCGCTATTAAGCTGAATAAATGTCCTTCGCCCTTTGTAATCCTAAACATATTTAGGTGATTGGCATTTGGTTAATGAGGTTCCCGCATAACTTGATAATATTATGAGTTCATCTATTCTTGGTGGTTCGGAGAGACTGGCGGATTTACCAATAGGCTAAGTAGGCTGGCAATTTGCGACGACAGATTCTATCATACAACTTCCTTATCCTTATCCTTTTCACCTTTCTGATGACATTCATGCCCACACAGTTTTTTTTTAATTTAAAAGGTTAATTTTACAAAAAAACTTCGCTTTTTGCGAAGCTTTGAGCAGCGCAGCCGTGGGCCTGGACAGCTTAAATTTAAAAGCTTTTTAGAAATTTAATCGAGCTTCGATTAAAAATTGAGCTTTTAAATGCAAGTGCCTAGACTCGCCTAGACGGCCAAGCTGCCTCATCTAAAATTACTCTTTTAAATTAAAGTGCCGTCCTCGCTTTAATAACCTTCTAAAGTAATTCTTTTAAATTTAAGTTATGAAAGCTCGCAGCTTGGCTGCTCGCCGTCCCGGAATTCGCTTCATCTTTGAACTCAAAAATATATTCCTTTTAATTTAATATGTCTGCTCGCTGCTTCGGGGTTAACTAAAATTAACCCCTTTTCTTCACATTTTGAAATTATTTTAATTTGTTTAAGCTTGTAGCTTTGTTGCGCGCAGCCTGGCGCGCACACGCACCCATTTTTTCTAAAACGTAAAATTTAAATCGTCTAAGCTCGCAGCTTCACTGCTCGCTTCTAGAAGCCTTGATTGAATGTAGAATGTGTGAAATGGACGTCACTGCCACGAGAGAAATGTGGCGAGCAGCGAAGCTGCGAGCTTTGACAATTTACGTGAAATACTAAATAATTTGATAATTTAAATTTAAAAATGGAGAAGGCCGGGCGACGAGCAGCGAAGCTGCGAGCTTTGACAATTTACGTGAAATACTAAATAACGTGAAATATTCGCCCTAGCGAATTACGAGACGGCGAGCGAGTTTTGATAATTTAAATTTAGAAGAATAGTTTGAGAAGGTTTAGTTGGGAGGTTCGCGTTGGCGAATCCCGAGGCAGTCCGGGCAACTTAAATTTAAAAGAGCAATTTGAGAAGGTTGTTTGGAGGGGTTCGTCTTAAGGAACCTCTAGGTGGCGTGCAGCGGAGCTGCGAGCGAGAACGATTTAAGAAGCTTTAAAGGGGCGAGCAGTGAAGCTTGAGAGCTTAGACAATTTAAATTTGAAAGAATGGTTTTTAGAAAGCGAGAGGCTCGGTTTAGTGAGCCCCGAAGCGGCGAGCAGTGAAGCTGCGAGCTTAGACAACCAGTGACGGTTTTTTACCAATGGGGTGGAGCCCTCGGCGGCAAATTTTCGACGACAAATTTGCGAAGTCGCGTCGTCGGTAAATTATTCAAAATACTCCACCGAAGAGAATTCGCCGCCTATTTGTGAGAAAATAGGCGGCGAACTGGCCTCTCTTTTTCTTGCGATAATATATCGCTGATGTATTGTTATTATTTATTGTTAAGAGAAAATAAGTTCCGTTTGCAAATATTGCCGCTATAGCGCTGCGAGCGCGATTGGGTCTTCATGCTGAGTTTGTTGATGCTTTTGCAAAGCGCGGATGCAATTTGGAGACATCCAGGCATCGCCCTGTGTTTCTAATTCGTTCGGAGTGCTTTGTTTTTAGTATTTATTGTTAGTGTATTTAGTAGCCAGTATTCAGTTTTTAGTATGTAGTATTTATTTGTAAGTATTTAGTAGTAGTAGAAGCTGAATTACTCGTGGTAAGTTTTCGATGTATCTTGGAAAGTGGATTCAGATTCGCGTTTCCTGCGCTTAAGAGATGATATTCCATACGAAATTTTTTTATGTGAGTAAAGTTTAAAATATTTTATGCACACAGGGCGATACGTGTGCGCTTTTTGTCTTCAAATGGCATGCGTGCCTTGCCAAAGGATTAAGAAACCCAGCAACCGCGGCCGCAACGCTACAATGGCAATACTTACAAACGGAACTTATTTTCTGGATATGCTGACAAAATTTTATATGTTACTTATTATGAGGCTAGAAGGCAAAATATATCAGCCTACAGGTAGACTGATATATTTTGCCACCTAGCCACCTTGCAGGTGGCAAAATCGTAAATCCGCCTCTGCTCGGAGTGGGTTGAGCAAAAAAGTACATATTGTTCTTTGTCGTTGCCTCCAGTGGAAAACAACTATCGGAAACTGGCGTGTTTTATACGGGGTTGGTCGGGAAGATTTTGAGTTTTGCCCTTCCTCCCTCTCGGAATTTCTTTTGTATTCGAACGTTTTAGCCTAATTGGAGCTATTGCTGGTATCTTCTTACCAACAAGTCTATTTTTTAAGAGCCTGGACCGGTTTGTCAATGTTGCCTCATGGTAAGCCATGCCATGTTGATGATTGTTGGCAGACCTCAAAGGTTTCGATGTTATTGACCATGCGTTTTGTGCAGAAACGAATTTTTGATTTTACAGGTACCTATCTCACCTGTTTTACCTCAGTGCCTGTAAAAATTACGTGCAAAGTCTTCTGGGTTTGGTCTTGCGTTGGGTGTGCCTCAAGGGTCGAGTTTGTGCGCTTTTGTTCTTCGTTAACGATAGAACTCTTTGAGACTTCTCTTTGATGACACCTGTTTGAAGTGTGTGCCTAGCGACGAAGTTTTTTCCTGGGAAGCTTTTTTATCGTTCGATGTGAAGAACGGGGAATTGAATCCCAATTTTGGTTAGTGGCTCGGCTTCCATTTACGCGAATAAATTAACTTCCTAGATTTATTTTAAGTTACCACATTGTGATGGGGTTGGCTGCGGACTTGGAGGATCGTAGCCCATTGGTCTCGCAAGTCACCACCCTTCCGGACAACACCAACATCAAAATGCTTTGGTTGTACCTGTAGAGGGAATTGAGAGTGAGTTGAAGTGGTTCCCTGTGACCAAAGATCACTGCTGAATTCCACTGCAAACAGCTACATAAAATTTTAATTAGTCGTAAAAGTAATCGAACAAAAAGATAATGCCAAACCATACACGGCTTGTATTATCTGCCAAAAAATATAATAATCTTAATGAAAAGAGCTTTTATATTAGTTAAATAAACACTGTTCTATCGAAGAAAAAGAAATAGAAAAAAGGGTGCTTTGTGATTTTCGACTTGGTAGCGTCGAGAAATATAATAGAAAATTTAATGAAATGCTCTTAATGCATTAATTTTTAGTACTACAGTTTTTACATTCCTCACCGTGATTTCAGGGGGGTTTTCGGGAAGCTTGGTGGTTCTAACAAATTTTGTAGTTTTGGGATTTGTAAATAAATATGACCAATACACAGGAATGTAATTTTCATTCATTAATACGCGGTTACGTAAACGGGAATAATGAAACAGTGTATAAATGATATTATTGACCAGTTATGTCGATATTTATTAATGGAATTTCGTAATATGAGTTTAATTTGGTTTTGTATATTAATTTGTTTCAATTGAAATGGTGTACTTTTGCAAACATACTAAAAGGAATGTGATTACACACAAATAGCAACAAATTTATTTCACTGGTGTATTTGTTGCACTGAAAAGCGTTTGTGATTTAGTGCTTGAAACGACACATACATTGACGTAACTGTGTTTTGAATATATTTTTTTTTGTTTGTAATTACTCCTATTTTCTAAATGATAATTATTTTTTAAGTACAAAAATATATACGGTTAAAAAAGAACGAAAGGGCTGTTATTTTTGACTTTTGATGGTTTAAATTATTATGAGTATGGTTCATCATTTACTGTCAATGACACAAATTGGCATTTTCAGGAATTTAGAAGATTTTATGTGGTTGGTTAAAATTTACGTTTAATAAGACTAAAGTTTTTTTTTGAGTGGGAAGTAAGGGAACTCACTTGAATAAATCAAATCAATTTAGAACAGATTTTGCTTGGGCAATGCCTCAATGAGTGATGTGAGATGTGGGTACAAAATAATTAGATTTGAATATTTAGACCCCCCGGTAAAGGTAATGAGGTTTGGACTCCAATACCATTAAGAGTAGCAAAGTGACCGGAATGCTTTTTGCACGCCAAAGATAATAATTGTTGAAACATACTCAAACACGAAGGTACTTCGTAGCTTATTTAAAAAAAGGCAATTTAAACACTTCACTGATAGATAACACTGAATAAATTACATTGTACAGTAAATAAATGTATAAAGTAGAGCTCTATTTCAAAAAGATTTTGTATACGGACTTTGGGCCAAATAAAACTTAACAAACTGAAACAATTAACGAAAGCATGCATTTTTTTCTTGAGAACTTTAACTACAATTTAAAAATAAATTTCATAATATATTCTTAAGAATAATAAACTTTTTGGGATGGAGAACAATTCAAAGGAAATTAGGATACGAGAGCTACTGTTTTTACCATGTCCCACGAGAGATACCTGTTGTAAGGCTGATCTCCATTGCCCTCTGTCTGTGCCCAAGCACCTTAAATTGTGGAAGCGACACCTCGTTGGACACCCCCACCGAATTAGGGCCCTCGTTCCATTTATACCGGATATCTCGCATGGTGTAACCGACTGCAATCACAAGCCAGTGCCAGCTGCGGATTGGCAACACTCCGCAGCCGATTCAAACAAAACGGGTGACACACAAAAAGAACAAAAAAATAAAACGGGAGAAAATTGGGGGACAGGAGTTTAGGTGTTTTCGGTTACCTGTGGTCAGGTCAATTACGGTCGCCCTCTGCCGATGGCCCAGCACCCGGAACTGCGGAAGCTCCACTTCTTTGCTAATGCCAACACTTGTTATTCCCGTATGCCATTTATAGCGGATGTCTCGCATTGTGTACCCGACTAACCCGGCCGCCAAAACAGACAAAGCACGTCATTCGATAGCTCAAAACTATGTCGCAACACCCAGCCCAATTTTTCACAAAAAGAATTGTTTGGAAAAAACTGTACTAAGTGTAGCCATTTCGGAGTTATGCTCATATTCAATCGAGTTGAGTTCGGTTGAATGTAAGGATACCTCTGATGATGTTTCAACTCAAAGCTTTGAAGCTCGAGATTTTATGGTGCGAGATACGAAAAAATGAGTTAGACCTACAAACTTTGAGTTGAAATGATGCATGGACTAAACGTAGTAATTGCATGGGGAAAAAATGTGGCAAGGGTCATTGCGATATGTATTTGAGGACGGAGCGGCCCGTTAGTCGATACACCAACGGCAGCTCTCCGCACTACTGAGCGCTACATGAGTGAATAATCTATTCTAATATGATACATAAAATAAATATTGTTTTTTTAATAAAGCTGAAAAATAATGAAATAAATGAAAATATGTGAAACTGAAGTATGTGTAAGCGCAAGCACGTGCAAAGCAAAGTGGAATAAAAGTAAATGCCTGGGAGTATAAGGAAAACTATAGCAAATGTACAGTAGAGTGTCGATTTTCCGGTTATTGGAGACAAGAGGCACATTTGTGCGTGCGCAACACACGTTTGCCCTAATAACCGAGGGGGAAATTCTGCGTTATATCGACTTTAAGGACATTATGTATATTAATGTGCCACCTAGTATACCTATATACATCCGCATCACCCCTGTCAGCTTAACAATGTGCAGTTAATCAACTATTTACCTGATGTGTTACACATTAATATTTATGCTTTAATCTCCTTTTTGGAATTGGGGCTTTCCATTACAAAACAAAGGCGTTCAATTGATTTTCCTTCGTGTATTTTACCCTCAAAGCAACTATTTTGCTCGTTTGAATACAATTTGAGGCCCAGGGGCCGAAAAATGTTTCCCTGGAAAAATTTGGGGAATCCGGGGCGACTCCGGAAAAATCCGGGACGGCTCCGGGTGACCCCAAGACGGTTCCGGGTGACTCAGGAAAACAATTCAGAGAATCCGGGACGACTCCGGGTAAATCCGGGACAACTTCGGGTTAATTCGGGCGGAACCGCAAGAATTCCTAGTGATTCCGGAGTGA
>JAUIMW010002817.1:0-10241 GCA_033557785.1 Enochrus cinctus | reverse complement strand
TTCGAGTTAATTTTAATTTATATTTTTTAATTTGGCTAATAACTGTACGATCTCGTGGCCAATAACTGCATTAATGCAGCCAATAGCTGTTAATTTTATGATTATGTTTTTGTGTTCATCTTCTTTAAATTTATAAATATAAAATAAAAAAATGGAAACAATATTATTGATAAATAGGTACATGAATGTAGTATCTAGTAGCATGTTTTTTATTTATATTTATATAACTGTTTTATCTAGCTTTAAATCAAACTTACAATTTTCGGAACGCTTCAGTGGCCAATAACTATACCGTTTCCCCTATTTTTTTTATGTATATGTGCAACTATAGGAAAATATGTCATTTTGACATACTAGACTTCGTATAACTTGTGTGACTCATCCACCATTCCTGCAACTCTAGGACAAACCAATGTAATTTTGACATTCTAAACATTTATGTTATATATATATGTGCAAATATAGGAAAATATATAAAATTTTATTAATTATATAATTACATCCACCATTCCTACAACTATAGGGCAAACCTATGTAATTTTGACACGTCTTCTCTTCAATGTATGTCAATTCTATTTACCTTATCTTTTATTTACCCAACATAATAAGAGAAATGAAATAAATAAATAAATAATAACTTAGTTAGACCAAACCAATACAAATAAACAAATTTATAGTTTCATAATAACAATCATTAACTTAAGTCCAGCCAATATCTATATAAACAAAATTACTATTTAACAATAATAATCCATTAACTTAAATCTAGCCCATACCATTAAACAAAATTGCAATTTTAAACAAATATTTTGTTTATACAAAAAACACCCAGCAGGAAAGACTGACTAGAAACTAAATATATGAGTATTGAAGAAAGAAATAAAATGTGGTCCGGCATAAATCACATAGGAACCTCGCGGTTACAAAAAAAAAACATGTACAAGAAATGATCAGGATTGAGTTTTAATAATATTCCTTATATCTTAATCTTTGAGTTGATTAAGCAAATGTTCAATATATCGTCTTCTTGATAAAATGCACCCCTCCCAGCCCATTTCGGTAGCGTATCTTTTGTAGGCGTTTACTACTCGCAGCACACAGAACTCATATTGCCCTTGAATTGCAGAAAAGTTGAATTTATGTGATTTTAACGTACTTGTGTTAAACGCTCTTGTATGTCGCCGGCGTAAGAAATGAGTTTGCCGTTTAATTTGATATTCAAAAGATCGTTCAAATAAATTAGAAATCAAATTGGGCCCAAGACTGTACCCTGATGTACACCCCTAGAAAGCCTCAACTTACTACTCCTGTGAACCCCTAGTTTAACTCTCTGCTTTCTGTCGTCCAGATAGCTCTTCAGCAGCTTCCAGAGTACTACGCGTACACCTTAAATGCTTAATTTTTTAAGAAGGATGTTATGATCGACGGTATCGAAGGCTTTTGTTAGGTATAAAAACACACCTAGGCCACATTTTTTGTTGTTAAACGATTCCGTAATCCTAGAAGTCTTAGACAATGCCAGTCGATCTACCAAGAGTAAGGCCTCGGAAAATATTTTGTTTATTTACCACTTGAATCAGACGTTTTTAATTATTTTATTATGTTTAAGACTTCTGTATCATCAGTGGGAGTAAGATATATTGAATTACTGTTACCAGGAATATATGCCGAAGTTTTATTTATCTCGTTTGATGTCCTCCAAAAATTCGTAAAGGTGTTTGCAATTTTATTAAAATAGGAATTAAAATGTTGACTTTATCGAGTATTTCTCGGTTTTCCGGGCTATTTTTGTTATTTTATGAGGGGTAGTTTTTTTTTATTGAGTAACAATGCCCCAAACATTGCTGTTTTAATTTTTCATTGTTAGGAGTGAGGCTATCAATTAACTCATCACAGTTATTATTGGTTACATCAAAATTTAGATTCGTTGATCGCACTTCTTCCTCAAATTTATTAAACCATGTGAGGTTCTAAATGTTTGGACGATCGGGTGGTAATATTCCAGTTTAATTGAGCAAATATCGGACTGTGGTCTGTAAGCTTGCTATTTAAAATTATACCCAAACATTTGTCGTTATTTAGTTTTGTCTTAATCAGAATATGATCTAGGCAGCTACTGGATTGGCAAAAGGCTCGCGTCACGCCATTAATCAATGAAGTAAGAAATAAATAGACTGTAAGTACTGGAGTGCCTGGAGGACAATGCATGTCCCCCAGACCCCCTGGTGGTCCTTCATTGATTGTTAAAAATCAGTAAACTTTCCTCTATTGGGGTAAAGTACGCTGCCTTTAACCCACAAATAATTTACTTTTGAAAATCTTCTTAGTAGTTTTTATTTATCCACCTTAAAAAAAAGTAAGTAGACTGTAAATATTTGAAAGCCTGGAGGACATTGCATGTCCCCCAGACCCCCTGGTGGTCTTTCATTGATTGTTAAACATCAGTAAAATTTCCCCTATTGAGGTAAAGTACGCTGTCATTTACGAACTTTTAATTTACTGTTGAAAATCTTATTAACACTTTTTATTTACTCGACATAAAAAAAGAAATAACTAGACTATAAAAAGTGAAGTGCCTGGAGGACATTCCATGCCCCCCAGGCCCCCGTTGGTCATTCAATGATTGTTAAAAATCAGTAAACATTCCTCTTTTGAGGTGAAGTACGGTGCCTTATACATTTTCTTAATTTACTATTGAAAATTTGCACTTTGCATTTATCCAACTTAAAAAGAAAAATAAGTTGAATGTTAATATTGGCTGACCTGGAGGACATTCCACGTCTCCCAGTGGTCCTTCATTGATTGTTAATAATCAGTAAACATTCCTCTATTGAGATAAAGTAGCATGTCATTTACGTATTCTTAATTTAATATTAAAAATATTCACTTTTTATTTAACCAACCACATATAACATATAGCTCACGTAAATGTATTCATTTTTCACGAAACTTTGTATTGCGAGCAACTCGTCGAGAGAAACTTCTCTCTTCAATGACATACGAATTAAGATATTTTGTCGCGCACGAACTATTTTACATTATACATAATTCAAAAAAAAAATTATATATGAGACAAATATTTCGAATTCTTTTTATTGAATGGGGCTTTCTTATAAATAGTCAATAGATTAATTTTGACTTCATAAAACAGCCATTTTTCCCGAGTTTTTCGAAAAATATTTCGTAACGTTACTGTAAATAATTTAAAGCCATCTGAACAAAAAAATTGCACTGAAGATGACGATGAATATTTAAAATTGGGGAAAGAAGATAAAGAAAATGAAAAATATGCACTAGACGTCGAACCATCTACTTCCTTTTTACCGCCCGAATCATTCTCTTCAGATTCGGAAGAAACCGAAGCCGAAGAAAATGAGAAAGTACAAATCGATGATTGCGCTGTAGTCTATTTTGGTGGACATGCTACAACAAAATTATTAAGTAAATGCAGAACAATTTAGAAAATTAAATTGCCGTAAACCAAATGTTGTATTTTTAATTACACAATTATTAAAAATATTTGATTATTTCTTCAGAAAATATAGCTGAAATTGACATATAAAACAAAATTCCACTTCCTTAGAAGCGGTGCATCAATTTTTTATTTTTTTTTTATTTTAAGAATAAAAGAATAAAATTAATAGGGTGAGAAAAAAATTCAATTTATTTACTCTTGGCTTTTATATTTTATACGAAAATACTTTTTTACATTTTTTATAATTATAATTATATCTTCTAATGTTCCATGTCTCCCAGACCCTGTTCTTCATTGACTGTTAAAAATCAGTAAAGTTTCCTCTATTAGGGTAAAGTACGATGCCATTTACGATGCCTGGAGGACTTGAAATGTAACATTATATAAATCAATTCAGGAATATGTTCCCATCTATAGCTTTTCATTCATGGAGTACATCGGGTTTTCTTTAAGAGCCCTAATTATTGTTCTTCGGAAGTCTTTGGGTTCAGATCGCTGATAGCTCTTAGTAAACGATTATACAAACTGATTCCCCAATAGTTCGCAGCATTTTGTGTCTTCTCCAGTCTGTGGTATGGAATGGAAATTTTTCACAGTATCTGGTGTAGTACTCATGCCGTTCGTTATTTTTTTTTTTTTTTGAACTTTTACTTGTTTCTGTGGACGTATTCAAGGCAGGTAAGCAAATACAAGTTTATAACGGTAAATACTCCTGTTCTTCTAAAGAAGTCACTGCAGCTTTCACGCAAGTGAGCTAAGCACAACACTCTAACAGTTCTTCTTTGTAGCAGTAGAAAATTTTGGACCCCCGAGGAAGCTCCCCGCTCTAGCAGTCCATATAAAGATGTGCTCTGTACTTATATATATTTTTTTCTATTTTAGATGCCCGTTATGTAAAAAAAGAGTCAGACAGAAGTTAATTTAAAAGAGTTAACCGGCGATGAATTATTTGATTTTATTGACGACAATGGAGGTAGTGAGGATGAAGAATTCAAACCCGAGGCCAACAATCTTGTTTCTACAGAAGAACTGGAAGAATATTTTGATACAAAATATTTCTCTGAAAAAATTTCCCAGGCTGAAATACTTGAAGAAGGACCTGGAACATCAAATAATCCTACTCAAAAGAAATCTACGTCTGTGTCTTGGAAATGCAAGGAATTATTGTGGAGAAAGAAAAAACTTGGAGATGTAGCATCAACCTTTACTGGTAATGTAGACTTGTCAGAGACAATTCTAAATTTGGAATCACCCTATGACTATTTCAAATATTTTTTTGATGATGCGCTTATGGAACACATTGTCGAAGAGAGTAAAAATATAGTACTTCTAAGGATCCGGGAAAAATATTTCAATTTACCAAAACTTATTTAAATCGGTATTTAGGTATTTGTATTATATCAACAATAGCTTCGATTACTAATACAAGCATGTATTGGAACGAAATAATTGCTCTAAGAATTATTCAGGATGTCTTGAGTGTAAGAGCATTTGAAAGAATACGATCTTTTTTTCCTTTTAGCTCAGGGTGATCATAGACTCTCTTTCAAAAAAGTTTTTGTCAGTTCCAATGGAGGAGATGCTCTCTGTGCAACAAAAGCACGCCATCATATGAAGCAATATTTACCATTGAAGCCACATAAATGGAGATATGAGATATTTCTCCTCTCTGGCGCTTCAGGTTTCTGTTATAAATTTGAAATGTATACAGGAAGAGAAAATGATCCAGAAAAACGCTTACCTGAAGAATCTGATCTCGGAGCGAGTAGTAACATCGTTGTGCGTCTAGCTCGAGATATTCCAAGAAATTGTTACTACAAATTCTACTTTGATAATTATTACACATCCCTTCCTGTAATAACCTATTTGGCTAACCTTGGTATCCATTCCCTTGGAACAGTAAGCAAAAATAAAATTCCATCGTGCAAAATCTCCATGTGGAGAATTTGTTGCAAATTATGATGGAATAGACATTAGTAATGGCTATTGGAAAGACAATAAAATAGTTACACTTTTATCTTCGTTTGTTGCCATCGACCCCATTCACATAGTAGATAGATATGATAGGAAAAGACATGAAAAAATTCACGTTTCCTGTCCCGCCATTGTCCTGCAATACAATCGCCATATGGGGGGTGTTGTTGATTTGCTAGATAGCATAATTGGCAAATATAAAATAAAAATGAGATCAAGGAAATGGTACATGCGACTATTTTATCATCTACTTGACATAACTATCAAAAATGCTTGGCTTCTTTACCGACGAAGCAATCGAGAAAATAAGGAGCTGTTGAAACTGGCTGATTTTCGTGTTGAATTAGCTCGTACATTCTGTTCTATAGGAATATCGTCAACGCAAAAAAGAGGACGGTCTTCTGGATTACAACAAACAATAGAATGAAAGAGAAATCCCCCAAGCAAAACACAAACATATATTCTTTGTGAAAAATGTAAAACACAGATAAAAACTGTTTTGACATTTAATGAAAAATAAATATATTATTCATAAGGTTTATTAAATTATATACCAATGCACATTGTTGCATATATCAATTATAACATATTTAAAAAAATATATCTAAACTTAAAGTGGATTTTTTTAATTATTTTTCCCTTATTCCTACCATACACTTACATACATTTACATAATTGATAATTAAAAATAAAAATTTGTGCAGTGTAGGGTTAACGTATTTTTAATTTACTATTGAAAATCTAATTAACACTTTGTATTTGCCCAAATTAAAAATAAACACAAGTAGACTGTAAATACTGGAGTGCCTGGAGGACATTTCATGTCCCCCAGACCCCATGGTGGTCCTTCATTGATTGTTAAAATCTAGTAAACTTTCCTCTATCAGGGTAAAGTATGATGCCATTTACGTATTTTTAATTTACTATTGAACATCTTCTTAACACTTTTTATTTATCCAACTTAAAAAAAAATAAGACGACTGTAATTATTGGAGAGCCTGGAGGACATTTCATGTTGATTATTAAAAATCTGTAAACATTCATCCATTTAAATAAAGTACGCTGTCATTTACAAACTTTTAATTTACTTTTGAAAATCTTATTAACACTTTTTATTTACTCGACATAGTAAAAAAAAATAATTAGACTGTGAATACTGGAGTGCCTGGAGGACATTCCATGTCCCCCAGACCCCCTGGTGTTCGTTCATTGATTATTAAAAATCTGTAAACATTCATCCATTGAAATAAAGTACGCTGCCATTTATGAACTTTTAATTTACTGTTGAAAATCTTATTAATACTTTTTATTTACTCGACATAGTAAAAGAAATAATTAGACTGTAAATAATGGAGTACCTGGAGGACATTCCATACCCACGCACATTAAAGTATGTAAATGATAACGTACTTTATCTTAATAGAAGAATGTTTACTCATTTTTAATTATAAAGGACGACCAGTGGGTCTGGGTGATATAGAATGTCCTCCAGGCACTCCAGTATTTACAGCCTACATAATTTTAGAAAGGTAAAAGGCAGCGTACTTTATCTCAATAGAGGGATGCTTACTAATTTTTAATGATCAATGAGGTACAATCAGGGGATCAAGGGTACATCGAATGTCCTTCAGGTATTTTATTCAATATGCAAATATACACAAAAGATTCTTATAACTCCAATAGAAATATACATTCCATACATTAAAACATAGAAAACAATTATTAAATTACAAAAATATCAAGACTACTCAAGCAAAAAAAAAAGAAAGAACACTCTGTAGGTGCAGGGACACTTAAGTTTACACTTGTTTTTGTACCGCTACACATACTTATGATACTATATGATCGCCATTACACCGCAATCTTGCTTGCAATGCAGGCGTCAGCTCAGAGATTTTGAAGGACGAGGAGGAGAGAATGCAGCCGAGTCCGTTCACACTTTATGTATAGGATGTTTCCATAACGAAGCTCTTTACTTGTCTTTTGAATGATATCGGCAGGGTTTTAATTTCTAATTCATTGAACAATTTTGGTTTAAAAAATGTAACAAATCTTTGCGTTAAAGTAAAATTATATTTTGGAATTTTAAAGTCGTTACTTATGTTTGCTTTAGTAGAATGAGGATGGTCGATAGAGGCAAAAGCGTCATTTTTATAAACATAAATCAGAGATTCCAACATATACAGGCCTCTTAAATTAAGTGTTTTTGATTCAATGAAAAGTTGTTGAAAAGGAAATATTCTGGGTAAATTATACATAACTCTCAATATGTATCTCTGAACAATATTTAAAATCCGTAAATGTTCATCATACAGACTGCCCCATATTATTATGCAATATCTTAAATGTGATACAACAAGTGAATAATAAATACTTTTTAATAATTCAATTGACGTAATGTTTCTTAGAATATAGAATTTGTAAAGCAGCAACTTTAAAGTTTTAGTAAGATAATTGATATGGGCCATACATTCTTTTCTTTTCTGTTTTTGTTCGCTGTTGATGTTAAGAATAATTGGATAATGGTCTTTTATAAATGTTTTAATTACAAATGGTTTTATGAATATGGATTTACAGTGTAGTTGAATTCTTGTAAAAAAGTGATCAATGCATGTTTTACTGTCCGCTGTTTCTCTGGTCAGTTTATTTATACATTGCACAAATCCCAAACTGTTTAATAAGTGGGTATATTCTTGTGCCATGCTATCTTCTTCATCCAGGGTGTTGATATTGATATCTCCAGCAAACAGACACACATCACATTGTTTTAAATTTTGTAATTCATTTGCCAATATACAATAAATATAATTGATACATACCCTTAACATAAACAAAACTAAATGTATTTTTATCCCTTATTCACTTAAAATACTACACCAAAATAAAAATAAATGTGTTTCAATTCGAAACCAGATAACAAACACGTCCATTTTGTACAAAATATAAACAACATGGAATGTCCTTCAGGCTTTGCAGTATTTACAGTCTCCTTTTATATAAATAAAAGGGGTTAACAAGATATTCAAAAGTAATTTAAGAGTACGTTAATGGCAGCTTATTTTGTCTCAATAGACAAATGTCAACTGATTTTTAATAATCAATCTCAGAAGGTCTGAGGGACAAGAAATGTCCTCCAGGCACTCCAGTTTTTACAATCTACTTATATTTATTTTTAATAGTTAATTACAGGAAAGTAAAAGGCAGCGTACTTTATCTCAATAGAGGTATGTTAACTGATTTGTATTAATCAATGAAAGACCACTAGGGGGTCTAGAAGACATGGAATGTCATCCAGGCACACTCCACTTATTTCTCTGTTTATGATGGGTAAATAAAAGGTGTTATCTCAAAAGAGGTATGTTTACTGTAGGTCTGGGAGACATAGAATGTCCTCCTATCAATGTTAACGGTGTACTTATTTTTCTTTTTAAATTGGATTAATACAAAGTATTAGCAACATTTTCAAAAGTAAATTAAGAATACGTAAATGGCATCGTACTTTACCCCAAAAGAGGAAAGCTCACTGATTTTTTACAATCAATGAAGGACCACCCCCTTCTGGAGGACATGAAATGTCCTCCAGGCTTTCCAATATTTACAGTCTACTTATTTTTTTTTTTTTTTTAGGTTGGATTTTTAATTTTGATAGATAAACAAATGCAAATAAAGATTTAAGGTCATAATTTTGTTAACTAATCTTTTCATTAACTCTGATATCGGTTGTATAAGCAATGACTTATTGACTGATAATTATAGTTATGTTGGTTGAACATCAATGCAAACATGATTTTTTTCAGGAAAGTCAAGAAAAAAAGTGAAGACTGTTGCGTATGAATATTCCATGCATGTCATTGGCCAACAAAAGACAGAAATTATGGAAAAGCAAAAAGAAAAAAAATTGTAAGAAAATTCTAATGAAGAAAAGAAATTTTTTTTTTTTAACCATAATTAATTGTTATTATTATTAGGAAAATCTGTTATTAAGAAATACTCAAACTTTTGATTTTATTATTGTGGTAAAACATCAATTAAGCTTGATGAGAATGAAATTCATTTTATTTAAAGGACAATAAAAAATTCTTTTCTTATTTTTAAAACCATTCTCCATACTTATGTATTTTATTCAAATTCATTTACCAAAAAAATCATTTTACGTACATATATGGAATATACAGTCTCCAGTCTTACACCAAGAAAGGTAAATTTATTTGAAGTACTAATTAAATTTTCCAGCTCTTCAATTTAGCCAAGATGGTCTTCTAGTTCATCTTCTTTATCAAGTAATTTTTATAAATTAATTTGAAAGGGACACTTTTCTGTTTGTCTTCTTTATACAAAATATTTCGAAATTCTTTTATTAATGAAATCAGTTCATACTTTTCTTCTGCATTTAAATGATAAAATTTCATTTTTTAATTTCCAACCACCACGCTCCTTTTCTTACACAGATTCACTCCTGAATCTTTACAATGAATTTAAGTGCATGCATCCACCATTCAAGCAAGTATATGAAAACCCAATGTAATTTTGACACTAAACTTTAATATAAAATCTAAGTGACGCATCCACCATTTATGCAACTATAGACTAAACGTATGTAATTTTGACAAGCATAAAATTTTCCACAAGAGTGGTATTAAAGAAACTCAAGCATTTTGACGCTTCCACAAGAGTGCAGTGTGTCAAGTGAAATGCACAATAATTAGATTCGGCGACCCTATTACAAAGATTATGCAGCTTTAACGCAAGACGGCTGCATGTGAATTTGAACGTAATGGAGAACTCCTAAAAC
>JAUIMW010002816.1:0-10242 GCA_033557785.1 Enochrus cinctus | reverse complement strand
AATGTAAAAACAATGAAGAAGAAAAAAAATCAATATTACAAACCAAACGTCTTTCATAGAGCAAGCGACTTAATCCTAATGAAGCTAGAACAATATGATGAATGGTACTTTCCCTTCGTGTGGATCAAGATGTAGTTGTTCTAGAGGTCTAGTTATTCCTCAGACGTTTGTATTATATATTTTTCTTGTTTTGTCTATGTTATGAGAAACAATGTAAGCAAGTTTCTCTAATTGGTTCATACTAGATATTAAAGATTAGCGTTCCTTTCTTATTCTCTATTATTATTACCATGTTTAAAGTTAAAGTTAAAGTATTCTTACAAGTGCTCGTCTTCCAGGAAAAAGAATGACGAAATTAATCTTCTGCAACTAATCTTTTATCATGGATGTGTGAAATTTGTTCCGATATGTATTCATATAAAGATAATTATGTGATATTATCCTATTTTTTTTTGGCTTTTTCTACTTTTATTTCATGCAATTTCGTCTTTCAAATATAACCATCACCATCAAAATATGCAGTGGGAGTTCGATGAAAAGAATATTAGCAAGTGTTTATCTAATTTTATCTATTAATAAAAAATAATTATCATTTAATTCTCATTCTATTAATTTTTAAGTTAGTTCTAAAAAAAAACAGGAATGTGCCAAAGAAAGGAGAAGATTATACCTGGAAAAACTCTTATGATACTAAGAAAGTTTTTTAAGGGTGGTAATAGTGATTCTGAAACTACTGCTAAGGAAATATTGAAGCTGGATGTTCCTTTTACAGGAATATTTGTCACATTTTTTTTTGTAATGAGGAAGCGGAAAGTATTATAAATTCTCTTAACAGCAAACTTTCTGAAGATGTTTATGGTGTCAAAACAGATATATTGAATGTGGTTTCAAAAGATAAGTCTGGACCTTTAGCATAAATGATAAATGCCTGTCTTGAGGATAGGAAGATTCCAGATGAGCTCATTTCACAAAGAAATAAAAGAAACGAAAATTAGAGAGTCTGCGATGCAAGGAATGTCCTACAAGTATACTGTCATCTCTTACTTTTAATAATTATCTAATAATCCTTTATAGTTGTTACATTATTTTAGTAGGAAAGAATACATGAATTTGGTCTGAATGTCAAAATTACATTGCATTGCCATATACTTGCAAGAATGGTGGCAGCACATCAACAATTCTTCATTTTACCTATTTTTTAAAATTTTTTCTAATGTCTTGTCTAAGTGATTTTATCTCTTCTTTTTGCTTTTCTATTGCGTGTCAATCATGTCTCTAAAGAGCCTTTGTCTTTCTTAGCTCATCTCTGATTAAATTGCATTTTTCGTCCCATCCATCTGCTTGCTTTGTGTTGACTTTACCCATGCTATTTTACTATCATTGCTTTTTTAATTGAAAGTTTTAGTTTCTTCTAGATTCTTGTTTTCTTTTACTTCTGCTACTCTTTATATCTTTCTACTGTTGCTTTATGCCATCTTATTTTTTCTTGTTATCTCTATTTTGGCTTGCTTTAAAGTTTTCAGCTGCTCTCAAGCTATTTTCATTGCTATTGATACATAATCAGGTTTTTCATTATGTAATTGAAAGTTGTTCAACTTCTGTCTTTGCCCTTTCGTTTGTAAAGTCGTGCAAAGTCTAACTGAGACACCTTGGTCTCCTATAAATGTGAATTGTTCTTTTTTGTCTTCTCCTGTAGCTCTATTCAAAATCTTTTTTCCTGTGTTCCTCTCTAATATTTTGATATATTCAAGATTTTTTTTTACTTACAGTTTTACATTTTTCTGAAGGGTGAAGCCTAAAAGTCATATTTTGGAGGAATTCATATTCCTTACCACTAAGAATTACATTTAAGGAGAAAGAGCACATTAATCAGTTTGCTACAAGAACAAGTTCGATTATTGCTCTTTAGGTCTACTATGGTCATGTTAACTCTAGAATATTCTATGGAATTGTTTTATGGGAAAGATCCTCTGAAGCTGTAAAAAATTCTGACAGTACAGAAACAGTATCTTAGATATATCTTCAACTTTTCTAGTGACACCTCATGCAGACTAATATTTCAAAAGTACAAAATATTTACTTTTGTGGAACTCTATATTATGTGTTGTCTTCACATCCATAATAAACAAATCTACTTTTCAACATATTTACTTATTAGAGCCAAATGACTTTGATAAAAGGAATCTACCTAACAAACAGTTCATTTCAACCATATAAATGCTTTTTCTAAGTTTAGTTTTCAATTTAAAATAAATTAAGAGAAAATATCTTTTTATGGTGGAAATCATTAAACATTCCTATATTGTAAAAAATAGAAATAAACAGGTATACTGTCGTCTCACACTCCTAATAATTATCTAATAATCTTTTATTGATACATTATTTTAGTAGGAAAAAAAACATGAATTATGGTTTGAGTGTCAAAATTACATTGTTTTGTCCCATGCTTGCAGGAATGGTGGCAGCACATTCATAATACTTCATTTTACCTATTTTTTAAATTTCTTCTAATGCCTTGCTGTTGTATTATCCAAAACTTGTTTCTTTTTATCCCAATCCACCTCCTTTCTTTACATCTCGTTTTCAAATCTCTTATTTCTTATCTTAATTTTTCTGAGTTCTTTTCCAATTGCTTCATTATAATTTAGAGCATTTTTTTTTAATTTTCCATGCTTTACCTATTTCGTTGTACATTCACTGCGTTTAGTAGTTTGTCTCTCATCTCTTTGTTTTTCATTAGTTCTTAATTTAATATTAGTTCATTTTTCTGCTTAGTCCTATCAAAACCTTCCAAAATATATTTTCTTAGATACGGAATTCAATCTTGGGGTGGAAGTTCCTGCTATTTGAAATTTTATGATTCATGCAAGCAAGTAAAAGACCAACTAAATTTACACAAATCCATTCCGAAATGGTCACTAAGCACCTTAGGCCGACTCCACATGAGTTTTTTGTTGTGACTTAGCTAAACAAATATTGCATTTTTTACATATCTTGTCACGTTAGTTTTCTATTTTGACTAAAAATATTTGTTAAAAAATCGATGGAATATCTAATGCATTTATAATTCAAGATATTTTTTCATTTATAATTTTATATGTTTCTAAAGGGCGAAGTATAAAATTACTATTGCGAAGGAATTTATGAGTCTATTTTAAACTGAAATATCTCAGTAAATGCTTATTCATTTAACCGAAATAAGAGTCATTTGAATAAGTGTAATTTTATCAACGTAACACAAAAGAAATTCTGAAAATAAATTGAAGACATGACTTTTATACCCTATGAACCCGACCACCTTAAAACGAATTGGCCGTAGGCCACAAATATTATGATGGCGCAATTGATCTCATATCTACCTTGTCTCTTAATAACATATCATTTTTCTAATATTACAAATCATCTTAAGTGCAGTGATTCTAGAGGAGAAAACAGTCAAATGGAGCACAAATATCAAATAACTCCGAAATGATATTATTTAAAATATGAACTTTATAATCTATATTACTGTATTTGACTTACACAGACAAACTCTGAATCCTCATTGAAGTTCCAAAAATCTATACTGATGGCCAGTTGGTTCGTGACTACCTTTCTATTGGAAATGATGTGTGATGCTCCTTTTCCTATTACAGAAAGACATTTTACATAATATATATCAATGGAAAATATGGAATCCTGGCAAAAGCACTGTTCATATTCTAAATTAGACTAAAATCTTTAAAAATAATATTCATATTATAAAGAATTAAGAAAAAATTAATGAATTTGGCTATACTGCCAAAATTACATTGTATTGCTCTATACTGGCAGAAATGGTGGCAGCGCACACATAATACTTCATTTTTACGCTTTATTTTTCTTCAAATACCTATGGACTCACCAGTGAACTCTAACCTTCCTCTTTTGTTGATTATTGTATCTTCTAACATTGCACGTGCCCAATCTCATATTCATTTTTCGTTGCAAAATCATCTTCATGTGCTAGTCTTTCAGTCTTGTTACTCTTGTATCCATTTTCACATTTATAGTTTCATTCTGGGTTCATTTATTCTTTATGTGCATTCCCTTTACACTTCCATTTCCATTTCTTCGTTGGCATTTCGAACAATCTAAATTAGTTTTATTCCTACATTATTTTTTGTTTGTTTTGTCTATGCCATGGGAAATTGTGTAAGCAAGTTTTATCCTTAATTGGGTCATAATGGATATTAAATGTTATTTTCCAGGAAAAATAATGCTTTTAGGTTGTCCTTGTATTTTAATATGGTGCAATCCAATTTATCTTAGTAGAAGGTGTTGTTACAGATGTTCAAAAGTAAACATGGCATCAATTCTTGTTGCTCTTTGGTATTCCAGTATATCACAGACAAATTATGCAATGAGGGTTCGATGAAGAGAATGTTAGCAGGTGTTTATCTAATTTTATCTATTAGTAATCATTTAATTCTCATTCTATTGATTTTCAAGTAAGTTCTTAAAATAAAATACAAATGTGCCCAGAAAAGGAGAAGATAATACCTGAAAAAATTCTTTTCATACTAAGAGAGTTTTTTAAGGAAGCCTTAAGTTTCTTGGGCTTAATGAAGATACATCAGTTGATTACAATTCTTTGGGTAATAATAGTCATTCTGAAACTACTGTTAGGGAAATATTGAAAAGATGCAAGCTAGATGTTCTTCTTACAAGAATATTTTTTTACAACAGCTAAGAGCAAGATGAGTCTAGGCCTTTAATATAAATGATAAATGTCTATCTTGAGAATGGAAAGATTATTGCGTGTCGTTGTTTTTTAACATATATTTCTTTGTATTTCTTAGTTGCAGTTAATCTAAACTTGTCTCTAATCATGTTTCTAAAGAGCCATTGTCTTCCTTAGTTCATTTTTCTTTAAAGTGCATTCTTCATCCCATCCATCTGCTTGCTTTGTGTTGACTTCATCCATGCTTATCTCTTTTACTGTCCTTGCTTTTTTAATGGAAAATTTCAGTTCAATCCAGTTTCCTGTTTTCTTTTGCTTCTGCTTCTTTATATATGACTACTGTTGGTTTATTCCATATTATTATTTTTTGTTATATCTAATTTAGCTTGCTTTGAAGTTTTCATTTGCTCTCAAGCTATTTTCATTGCTATTAATACATAATCAAATTTTTCATTATATAGCTGAAAGTTCTTTAACTTCTCTCCTTGACCATTAAAATTCCTGTGTCTATTTAGGAAGTTCTCTTCATTCTATATTAGTAGTTTTGTCTTTTTGATGTCTTCTACTGCTTAACAAACTGCCAAAACCTCTCTTAGCTCCTTTAGCTCTTTCTTAGTAGCCTCATTATTTATAAAAGTTTCCTATAAATTATAAATGAAAATCCATCAGAAAATTAGAAGTTTTGGCTCTAAATCATTTGCCAAATAATTTTTGCCATGAGTTGATTAAGGTAAAGAACTAACAAAATTCATTCTTAGGGATATTTTTTCATCTATAGTTTACATTTAAAGAGAGAGCACATTAATCAGCTTACTACAAGAATTAGCTCCTTTGCGTTTATTTTGAAGGTCCTTTAGGGTGAAGCTAGTTCGATTATTGTTCTTTAGGTCTACTATGGTCATGTTTACTCTAGAAAGTAAAAAAATTCAAAATAAATAAATCTACTTATCTACTTACTTATTAGAGCCAAATTACTTTGATAAAAGGAGTCGACATTGTGAAGTAAAATCTACAGTTACGTAACCTCATGTAATTTTTGAAATAATCTACCTAACAAATAGTATATTACAGCCATATAAATGCTCTTTCTAAATTTAATTTTAATAGTAGGAAATAAAACATCGCCTGAGTGTCAAAATTACATTATATAGCTCTATACTTTATTTGTACGTTTTATTTTTACTTCTTCTAACATATTGTTAGTATCCAAGGTTAAAACTGCATATTGTATACGTGGAGAAGCCTAAATCTTTTTGTATAAGATTATCGAACAATAAAGATATTATATATTTATTAAGTTCTTTATTTTATCTATTCAAAATTCAAAAACAAATCGAAAACAATGAAAAAAGACCTTTAAATAAGGATATAAGTGTCTAACATTTGACAAACTAAGCTAATTCGAATAGAAAGTCTCAACTAGCCTGAAGACAAATATGTTGGATCATACAGTCCAAATTTTGATTTTCTCTGTAAAAAGAAAAAGAACCACTGGAAATAGTTAATAGAAAATCTAGAATTTACAAAATGTTTACATTGTTTTGGAAGTGCATTGGGCAGGACTATATAAAAAACGTGACGTTGATGAGACCTACGAGATGTCCATTGGCAATACAAAATTATAAAAGAATTATAATAGATGTAAAATGAACTTCAGAGAAATGAGAAAAAAAGACAAAATAGGATCTTAAAGACAATTGTGTCATCTAAAGTACAAACGAGATAAAAACAATCTGATGATATTGCTGTTGTTCTGAAGTCAAACGAGAAGAAGAAATTAATGGACCTCCTAGTAAATTAAGATTATTGGTTCTCTACTAATAATTTTGTAATTAACACTTTAACTTATAACTCAGCTAACATAAAAAAGACAAACTCAACATTCCATTCAAAAATAGCACACTTACCTCTCTAGTATTTACCTCTTTGCTAGAAATCATGGTAGAAGAACATTTTACTTGGAAAGAGCACATAAAAGTTGGTCTGACTATTGCTTTTCAGGTCTACTATGATCATGTCAACTCTAGGACATCCTATGGAATTGTTCTATGGAAAGAATCCTTTGAAGCTGTAAGAATTCTGACACTATAGAAACAATGTCTTAAATATATCTTGAATATTTCTAGAGATACCTCTTGCAAACCAATGTTTTCAAAGTACAAGATATTATTATTATGTAAAGTTGTCTTCACATCCATAATAAATAAATCTACTTATCTACTTACTTACTTATTAGAGCCAATTGACTTTGATAAAAGAAGTCAACATTGTTTACTTAACAAACAGTTCATTACAGCCATGTACATTTTTATTCTATTCCTTTTGGGTGGAAAGATGAGAAATGATAATGCTCTTTCTCAATTTAGTTTTCTATTTAAAATAATATGTAAGAGTATATTTGGAGGATATTCCATGTCCTAGCAGACTCTCTAGTGGTTGATCTTTTATGGTAAAAGTCAATAAACATTCCTATATTACAAATTGCTTAAATACTTCCACGCTTTGCCTATTTTGTTGTAAATTTACAACATAACACTAAAGAAACTCACAAAAAAGGCACGGCTTCAACACCCTTCGAACCCGACCACATTGAAGTGGAATGGTTATTGGGTAAATGTTATCTATCACTATCACAGTTACTGACTTAGGGAATTAGTATCATATGAGTCTCTTTCCAAAATGAAGGAAATATACTATGAAATGATATCTTCTTCTCTTTCTTTGCATTTTTATAAAGTCACGACTACAGTTGTTCGTTCATTTTGGTCAATTCTAATGTACCTTACACTTCGTTGTATATTAAGAGGTTTTTTTGGCTTCAGTAGCTGTTAGAATGTGCATTCCTGCTTTTTCCATTTTCTGTATCAATTTCTCTTTCTTCCCATTTAGTCTTCTAACATTCCACGTGCCCGAAAAAATTCTTATGATACTAAGAGAGTTTTTTAAAGAAGTCTGCACGTTTCTAGAGTTTAATGTAGATTGTGAGAAATAAACGGATATAACAGATGGATGAAAACATACTTTTGGATGATAAAATTGTTGAATTAACGTAGAATGTATAGAACATGGTTCAAAAAATCTTCAGGCCAAAAAGGCCAAAAAGATGTGTGCAAAGCACAAAGGAAAATTTATAGAGATCTGCTGGAATCTACTAAAAACAAAGAAGCAGTTTTAATAGTGATCCTGAAATTATTACTAAGGAAATATAGAAGAAATGCAGGCTGGATGTTCCTCTTACAAGGATATTTTTCACATCAGTTTTTAATGATGAAGTGGAATGTGTCATAAATTCTCTTAAGAACAAGACCTTTGAAGATGTTTTTGGTATCAAAATGTGTTTTGAGAATGGGAAGATTTCAGATGAACTCAAGTTTACCAAGGTTATCCTCGTTTGCAAAAAGGGTAATGCATCTATACTTCCATATTTCAGCAAGGATCGTCTGCATAATAATAGTTGCTTAGTCTGAGTTTCGCTTTAGAAAGAATCTCTCTACTACAGATCCAGTTATATGTTTTGTGGAGGAGGTGCAAAATGCTTGGGAAGTAGAGGTAAAATTGAGAGAATGTAAATGGACGTGACAAAAGCTTTTGAGTCATATCATTTGCAACTTCATAACTTTCTACCAAACAGCATATATTCTAGAATGTTAATATACTTAAACGTCTAGTTATTTTTTTAATATAATTTAAGAGTAAATATAAAATAGTATACTTGAAGGATATTCCATGTCCTGTCAGACTACTTAATGGTTGATCTTTTATGGTAAAAACCAATCAACATTCCTATATTAAAAACAAATAAAATAAGGATAATTAGAGAGTCTGCGGTGCAAGGAATGTCCTACAGGTATACTATCGTCTCATAATTCTAATAATTATTTAAAAATCCTTTATAATTTTTACATTATTTTAGTAGGAAAGAAAACGAATTTAGTTTGAGTGTCAAAATTACATTGTATTGCCCTATACTTGCAGGAATGATGGCAGCTCATCCACAATATTTCATTTTACCTATTTTAAAAAATTTCTGCTAATGTCTTGTTGTGTTGTTTAAAACTTAGAAAGGCATATGCATACTTGCTCAATCTATCAGTCTTTTTATGTTTTGTCTTCATACTGCCTGTTAACTGTTGCTTCTCTTTATCCATTTACCTTCTTCCTTAACATCTCGTTTTCAAATATTATTTTTTGTTTTAATTCTTTTGTGTTCTTTTCACGTCTTAGTGATTTTATCTCTTCTTTTTTCTGTTCTATTGCGTGTCAATCATGTCTCTAAAGAACCTTTGTCTTCCTAGGTTCATTTCTGCTTAAAGTTCATTCTTTGTCCCATCTATCTGCTTGCTTTGTGTTGACTTCACCCATTTCCTTTTACTGTCATTGCTTTTTCAATTGAAAGTTTCAGTTCCTTCTAGTTTCCTGTTTTCTTTTGCTTCTGCTTCTTTATATCTTTCTATTGTTGCTTTATTCCATGTTATTTTTTTCTTGTGGTCTCTATTTTGGCTTGCTTTGAAGTTTTCAGTCGCTCTCAAGTATTTTCATTGCTATTGATAGATGATCAGATTTTTCATTATACAACTGAAATTCGTTCAACTTCTCTCCTTGTCTTTTCGTTTGTGAGTGCATATTTTAACTGAGACATCTTGGCCTCCTATAAATGTTAATTGTCCCTTTTTTGTCTTCTCCTGTAGCTCTATTCAAAATTCTTTTTCTCTTCTCTTTTTTCTATATTAGTAGTTTTGTCTTTTTAATGTCGTCTCCAGCTTAACAAACTGTTAAAATCCTCTTTTATATTTTGATATTAGGTTGGCAACTAAGTAATTGCCGATTTCCTAAATTCGTAGTTCAAGCAGTGTTTATGAGCACATTCCTGTTATAACATATTCAAGGTCATTTGACATGTTACTGAGATGAGTTTTATTAAGCATTCAGTAGTGAATTTGGACTTATTTGGTAAACAGTGAGTGTTTGGAGTAAAATAAAAGATGGAAAAAGAAAACGAGCACTATCCTCATATTTTACTGTATTATTTCCGTACAGCAAAAAATGCATCTCAGGCTTACAAAAAGTTATGTGCTGTTTATGGTGATAAAGTCTTAAAAGAACGACAGCGTCGAAATTGGTTTGCGAAATTTCGGTCTGGTGATTTTTCACTAAAAGATAACAAGCGCTCTGGGTGCGCGATGGAAGTTGATGATGATCTAATCAAATCAATAATTGCTACCAATCGTCACAGTACAACGCGTGAGATTACAGATCACATACATGCATAGAAAAGCATGATGAAACGCATAAACACCTGCGATATGCTTCTTAAGCGCAACGAAAACTCCTACCTCGTAACCAGACGATTAATTCTGAAGTTTATTTTGATCAACTAACCAAACTGAATGCTGCAATCAAGAAAAATCGACCAGAATTGGCAAATCGCAAAGGAATTGTGTTCCATCATAATAAAGCCAGACTCCATACATCTTTGGTCACTCGCCAAAAATTGTTGCAGCTTGGTTGGGATGTGTTACCACATCCACCATATAGTCCTG
>JAUIMW010002815.1:0-10244 GCA_033557785.1 Enochrus cinctus | reverse complement strand
CAATTTTTCTTTATAAATCAATTTATGCGCCCAAATCAATCTAAACGCTTAGAAGTAATGCATCCAGATCAATTTATACGTATAGATGAATTGAAACACCCAGATTAATTTGAACGCCAAAATCAACTAAAACCCACAGCTCAAGTGAGATGCCCAAATCAATTGAAACGCACAATTCAATTTGCACCCGGAATAAAATGTCTCAACATTGCATCAACTGTGCATCCAGTAGAAATGCATTATTGATACCACTCCGTCATTTAAATGAAGATAAACGGTCTCTCTATATAGTAGGACTTCCAACATATCAAGTTGGAATTTGTAGTGACACTCGGATGTCAGGTATGTAAAGACTATAATAAAAATTAAATTTACCCCAATGGATACGCAGTCAAGGTTAAATGTTTTAAAGAGCATTTCACAGATATAGAAATAATCTAAACGTATTAATAGGTTTGTTCCCAACCCCCTGTGTATTAGTACGAAATTGTTGCGGAACATGCGCAGTACGAAAAAATGGAACGTTTTTTTTCGCGCTGCGCATGTACTGTACCAGTTTCGTACTAATACACCGGGGATTTGGAACAAACCTAATACTTTATAGCAAATTAAACTACAATTTAAATTATAATATTTTATTATCCCGTTAATAAATTGTACATAGATTTAATCTTTTTAGCTACATTCCTATATAATATACAATAGTTACGCCCTTCGGCTATTTAACATAAAACATTTATGTGTAGCCTAAAATAAATAAATAATTTTGTCATTTACAAATAAAATTTAAACTATCATTGTGCAGCGGCAGAACGTATTTCTGATCTTTTGTCGTGAAAATTTCTTAAAAATATTTAAAATTAATGTTATTATTATAAGTATAAAATAGAAAGATATATTTTTATAACACACCCTGAATAGAAGAAATTATTTTATTATTTCAGTTGACAATATGAAATATTATTAATTACACTTACCTGTTGCTTTTGAGAAATCATAAGTAAAAACTCTACATTGATTCTTCACTATTGGAAACAATGTTAAACGTAAATAATGTACGCAAAAGAAATACGCTGTTAGTGTTGAGTTGTTTAAGGAACACCGTAAAAGATACATAGAATATGAAAAAAATCTCTGTAATTAAAATAAAATCAATATAAACATAATATTTTTTTGGAGAGAAATAAAACTGTTTAAATTATATAATCACACAATTTAAACAAGGAGAATTCAACACGATTGCACTATCGAAAGAGCTGAACTGCTTCACCAAAATTTTAAGATCCTCTGCCGTATGTTCCTCAGAGGCGTGTGCATACCAAACGTGAAACTCGTACCTCAAAAATTGTCGCAGATATTGGAGGTAATAAAAAAGGGTGGTATTTCACCCCCCGGTTTTGAAATTTCAAAAAAATAGCCACGCAGCCGTTTTAGGTCGACTTTCGATGATCAAACAAATAAAAAAATCACCTCGGTTGAAAAAAACGAAAATTATTTTTTTCCGGGGATTCCTGAGGGTGCATTGTCTTTTTGGAGTTCCTACGCGATATACAGTCTTCAAAAATGAAAACTAAAAATTGAGAGAGATACGATTAAAATTCGAAAAGTGACATTTTACCCTTTTCTCTTCGGAATTCTTCTTCCAAGATAGGTGTGCAAAAATCGTGAGTTTTAAATCGTCACTTTTTTGATTTATTTTTCAATTTTTCACTTTGGCACTGGTGACGCGGCGATATTTCAAAAACCCCTGAAGATATAGGCATTTATTCATTTTTGCTTTTCGGGGGTGTAACTTGATAAGGGATGAAAATTTTTGACATTTCGCGGAACCGTTTGAGGGCATTCGGCCGAAGAACCTCCACACCAAATTTGAACCTGCCAGGTTGAAAAATAAAGAAATTATCTTTTTCGAAAAAAAAAAGCCGAAAAGACCCCTTAAAGCGGGAATTTTTCAAAATCTTTTCTTGTTGAGCGCTTTCACCTCGAAACCCGCCCCCCGAAAAAATTCAACAGCTTTTACCGTTTTCCCGAAACCTTGGTGACAAAAATCGGGACTTTCTTTTATTTATAGTGCGACAAATCATTTTTTGCGCCAGTTTTATATTTTGTTTTCCAAAAATGGGCATCGTACTTCAAAAATTAACGGAGATGCTGTCAAAATTCGAAAAAAGGACATTTTACCCCTTTGCCATCCTCCTATTTGAGGTATCGAACAAATCTCTTCGGGGTTCTTTTCACTCGGGAGACGCGCAAAAATCTTGAATTATAAATCGTCACTATTCAAAAAAAAAATTTTCAATTTTTCACTTTTTCAGCTCCCGTACCGACGGGGGGTGAGACCCCCTCGGTCCTTCGGCCGCTCCCTTCGGTGCTAATACCACACCGATACCTCAAAAACTCAGGGAGTTATTCGAGTTTTTCCGTTTTCGCTTTTCGGGGGTGAAACTCGATGGGGGATGAAAATTTCGGGTCAGATCGAGAAACGTCTGGGGTTATTTCAACGAAGAACCTGCCAGCCAAATTTCAACGTTCCATCTTCATAAATAAATCCTGGGAAAAGGGACGGTTTCAACCCCTTAGGATGCGAATTTTGCCGTTTTCTAGAAACCGTGTTGACAAAAATCGGGCTATTCTTTTATTTATAGTGCGACAAGGTAGCCCTCTTAGCCTTATGCTATTTAATTTTTGTATGTTAAAGGTATGGAAAGGGATTGATAGCCTATGCTGATTCACTCACATGCTGATTGTCATACCCTTTGTAGAAAAGTTAATAGAGAAAGAGAGAAGGTCACTGCGAATTTGGATAGTTTGGAACTGTTTCTGTCCATTGAAAAAACAAAACTTTCCCAGGTCAAAAATAAGGGTTATACTGCCAGACATTGTGGGGAATTTTGCTATAGAATGGGTGGTAAATTATTAACATTTATAAGAGTGTAGTGAGAACTCATTTAGAGTAAGGTTCATTTTTATTAAGTAATAAGGTTAGGGATGACTGGAATAAACTTGACAGAATTCAGACTAGGAGCGCTAAAATATGTCTGGGTTTGATGAAGAACTCTCCCAATAATTTTTCTATGGTTGAAGCGGGTCTCCCGCCATTAAAAATTAGAGCAAGGTGTCTGTGCAGATAGTTCATTAATAAGAATATTCAAATTGGAAGGAAAACACTTAGATTAAACTAAGGAGCGATTCATGTTCAAAACGCCACTATATGGAGAAAAAATAATTATCCTATGTTTCTGAATAACTTTATTGAAAATAAAAGGAAATTTAAAATTAGGGTTGATACTGTTCTCCCTTGTTTTAAGACACCACTGGACGTCCAACTTATGATACATGATATTAATATTGATAGTTTTGATAAATCTAACTTGAAGGGTATTCTCGAGGTGAAAATATCAGACTAGCTGACAATCTGCCGAAAGGGTAATCAATATTTGATGCTGAAGCACATGCGATACTTACCTGTCTGAGAGTTATTTTGAGTATAGGTACTGAAAGGTCAGTTATATGTTCGGAGTCTAAAGGGGTATTAACATCACTTGGTTGTCCGTCCTTTTGCATCAAAAAGTCCTTAATCAGATCAAAAATACTATGGGAGACTGTTTGAAGAAAGGTTTGAATGTGCGGTTTGTTTAGATTCCCAGTCACTCTGGGATTGAGGGTAATAAGGTGGCTGATGTACTAAAAAGGGGCACAGGTTTAAATTGTGTACATTAGCATATATTGCTTATCAAAAGTTCCACCCATCTCAACCTTCAAAATACTATTTGAGTTTTCTAAAAAGATGAAAATATATTTGTAATATTAAAATACCTTAACCGTGTTAAATAGAATAGATATAGAATTATTTTGTAGTGTTTTTAATCACATGTTTAAATATAGCTCAAAGATTGATTTTGAGAAGCTCCTTGTAGAAAGAAAGTAGTAAATAATTTTCAATCCCTCCTATCCTATACATAGCTGGACATAGTTTAATTATAGTTGAGATATTGGTAAATGATATGGATTAATTCCAGACGAGGCCATCAATCTCGTCATTTACATCAGAAAAACCCGATAGCTGAATAGTTTCGAACGAAACTGTGCCAACCTCAAAAGAGGGAAAGAAGAAGGCGCTCTTATTTTTCAGAAAAGTGTTTTATTTTTTAGTTATCATACTATGACAGCAATTTTAACTCGCAACGCAGTCTTTATTAAAAAAATAACCTTATGCTACGAACCGGGCCTAATTTATTGAATTAGCAAGTATGGAATATAAATACATTCTACACTTTATTGTACAACGGTAATATATTTATTAATAATTAAGTTTATAAAGACATTAATGTTTGACAAGATTAATCTGTAAATCGATGTCCATATTTCATATGTATTTTAATGTTTAATCAATATATTGGAAAGTCATTTCATATTTGGATATTAAATGTGGACCCATAAAATTAAACGAGTATATACACATAGATTCGCTTAAATTTTTTCCTACACACCGGTGATGAATGAAGAGAATATTATAAATAGTTTTTTACTTTATAGTTCACACAACGTGAACTTGCAAATGACAAACATTCAAATTTGACCTGAAATAAAAGAAACGAACGTATTTGATATCACACGTGATTCAACACTACATCCGTTTTCCAATTGAACGACTAAACGTTGTACAACAAAACATACATAGTTACACCATGTAGTACAGGCGACAGACGCATGGTTTTAATCAAATGAGAGCTACAAAAATGGAAGCGAGTCTTGCAGTGATCGGTCTGTTTGCCGAGTGTCAGTTGTATGCACTTTTCAGCGGCAGGCGGCCACTGTCACTGCCATCCCTTGCGACCGCCAATATCACAGTGACAATGACAAAACACCGCTCCGGGGACCGCAGTTTCCACCCCCATCATGTGGGCACACTTCTGCCCCAGGGCAAATACTCAAAAGGTATATAGTCAGTCCTATACGTTATTGGTACGTCTATTTATCATGCATAGTATGCCCATTAAAGTTCTTCTGTGAATGTTCCAGATATTTTTTAGTAGATATATCATACAATTCGGGGTAGTTTTGCGTAGGTTTTTATTATTGTAAAATCTACCGGCAATCTCATATTATTTTAATGCTGCCTCTTCAATATAATAAATAAAGTTACTATTTATACCTTCTAATCGTAAATACTCGCATCAATACATTTAAAAATGAAATATGAATTTTTAAGTCCGAAATTTTGCTAACATTGAACTTATATATACTTTTAGATATATAACAAAGATTAAACTGAGGTTAGGAATGCTGCGTTAGTAAAAGAATGTGAAATATGATATATACATACATTCTGGAGGAAATCACTTTCTTCTCGATATTCGGCAAAAATATTGTTGAGTAAGGGGAACTCGATTCGAATAAGGCATTTTAGAGATATAAAAAATATTTTTGAGAGCATCTATTATTGATTATTTATTTTATGTTGTTTTTTTATATTTCAGTCATTTCTAGAAGGCAAAATATTGGTTATATTCATAAGATGGATATCGCAAATGACAAAGGTAAATACATAACATAAGACAGGAATTTACAACAAATGTGTCTATATTTGCAATAAAAATTTAGCTTAACTTATGAATAATGTTTTAGTGGAAAGTATTAATTTCTCTAAGTAAACAAAATAGATGTTATATTGTATCAATTATTAAAAATATGTACTTTTCGTTCGCTTCGTATTTGAATGAATAATAAATTAAACCGCCTGAAACTTGGAAATCTGTAGTGTGGGCGTATGGAGTTAATGTCTTTATTTCAGGGAACGTACGCCTACATACAATACGTAAAAACTCTCGAGGGAGTAAATTATACATTTTAGAACAATGTTCGTTACAGAATGTGGGATTGTAATGCCAGATAGGTAGTTTTCGAAGACATTATATTGCAATAATTAAACTAAAAAAATATAATTTACTTAATTTTAAATACATATAACGAAAATATTAATTAAAAAAGTCAAAATTTACACATCTCTACCGTTTTTGATTTTGACTATTTACAAATTATTAAAAAATTACATAAAAAGGCTAATAATGATAATACATACTTCTACATGAGTCGACTATATCTAATTGCAGCTATTTATATGAATTAAAAATTAAAGTGTGCTTTCAAAAAAGGTAGAATATCCAACAATTGAGGCAAAAATATGGCCGTGTTTTATTTTTATGGGGGCCACATCCTGCTTAACCCTAATTCTAATTACTTCAACTTAGCTTAGTGCACATGTAATTAATTGTGTAATCTCATACACCGGCATTCTTCGTCATCTCCTCAGAGGATATTTCACGTAAATGTCAAGATCTGAGAGTCCTGCGACCGTGTAAAGTGGAACTACACGTATTTCACGCTCTGGGAAGCGGCACTTCATATGACATAAGTTAAAAATGGCGGCGGGCGTAAATATTATAAATATTTAGCAGACAATTAAAATATCATCTCGCATGAACATTTCTCCTGACAAACATATCCGCTAACAAGAACGAACAATCTCTGAGAGTTATTATCTTGGCGGAACGGAACAAACTTACAAAACTTGGAAGTAAATTTATTTACATCAGCATCATAGCGGAGTGGAGAGCGTAGTTTGGCCGAATTAGCTGAGACGTGACAGAAGACAGTGAATTAAAACCTTCAAGTAGCTGGATGTCCCCCGTCACGCCGCTTCTGGCCCGGGTGATTTAAGACAGGTGAAGTACAGAAACATTTATCATGGGACCATGAAATATGAACATTGCAGAAAAAACTCAATAGACGTATTTTATTGCGTAAAAATATCCCCAGGCGGCACTACTTAAGTGCCTTATATATTTTTTTCAGACAGAATTAAAAATATTTCTCCTGAATTTTTTACTTTGGTGCTGAAACTTATATTTATTTCTCCAGTTGAAAGCAATTTCAAATTGTGAAGGTGTAAAAATATATTGCCTACGCACATGAACGAAATTTTTTTTATTGGAAAAAATTATTTACAATTCACTATTCTCATATATACTTGAAAAGAAAATATTCATTTGAAATAATATTTTCGCATAATATAAAGGAGAGCAATTGCTACTGAGTATGAGTCATTCAATTGCAAGGGAACGAAATAATGTGGGGCTCTTTGGAAGATAGTCATGCATGTGAAATGCAGAATAGGGGTGCAGATCCTCTAACTTAAATTTTGAAGTCTGCTTTATGCACTTTGTTATTGCAAAAGTTTAAATGGACTCCTCTTTTATGTAGTGAAAATTGCTAGGCCAATGCTGCCACAGTAATGTTATTCATTGTCGCAGGGATAGATAATTCGCTGAAGTAAGTGAATATTTAAAGGAGGAACAAAGGATATAACAAAAAATAATTCTTTCGTGTTATTGTGATAAATCTCTTCACTTAGTTAAGGAAAAATTCATTGCATTTAATTAGGTATTTCAGTTTACTTATTTGATTACATTTGAGAGTATGGGGTACTTTAGAATCAATTGATTATATTTTCTTTGAAAATCCGCAAACTCACTCTAGTGAATGTTTACAAGGGCTGCTATATACGAGCGTATGAATATTAAACTAGATGGACAAAAACCTCAACAATAACATGAATACCAACCAAGAGAGCTAGATTTCTATTTTCTCATAGGAAACAAGCCCAATAGAAGATTTCTTCGTCAATTATAGCATAAAGTTGACCACTACGTTGACTCCAGCACGCATTTTATCAGTTTGAAAAATGCTGGAATGCGTTATTAATTTTAAATTTTCTGTTTTTTTTTTATTTGACTAAAAGGAAAATTAAATCGACCAAATAATGAATAGTTATTAGATAAGGAAAAACAAGGTCTTTAGTTCAAAGTAATAAGGTGCATTGTAATAAAACTGCAACATGAATGAACATCGTTGCTCAAGAACAATCCAGTAATGGAAGAAGCATAATTGAATGACACCAGGTCCAGATGAATCGTTTGCAAACCAGTAACAAATCACTGATTTTATTTGCCACCCCTCCTTATCACTTGAGGGTTATTATGTTGATTAATTATGGCCTTTGTGGTAGAAGGTCGGTGCGTAGTTTTATTGTATTGGATACCTATTCAAAAAAGAAACTAGCTGTTCCAGTATTAATATGTTTAATATTTCAATCATGTGCGACGATATAATGTCTTAGAGTAAACGGCGTTGAAAGGGTGCGATCAAAGCCAACTAAAATAAAATATTAATCTAGATGTCGTTGCTGTTAGGTGCAGTGGAATGACCCTCTATGCATTGACTTAACTTTAAATTCTATTTTGTACATTACTCAAAGAATTTTCATAAATAATTAATATTTAATCATAATATATGTTATTAAATTTCAATTTGCATAGCAAGGTGTAGTTTCACAGATTGGTCAAAAACTCAATCAATCCCAAAAAGTGTAAAAGAAAGAATTTCTCAAAGTCAAAAACAAAGTGAGTTAGCTTCTCACTAGCATTAGATACAAATGTTTATTATCACATACGAACAAAATACGTATTGACTTCACGTATCGGCTGCGGCCAAGAGACAGAATGGGATAACTAAGGACATGAGGAGTGTCTAGACTCACTGTTAGAGTGGAAATGTAACAGGAAGGAAAACTACTGAATCCGGAGGTAGCAGATGAATTATGTACGATATCTTGGGAAACTTTTCTCTTTTTCTAGACATTCTTGTTTCAGTTTTGCCATGATGGAAGATTCTAATCTGATTTTGTGTCCTCCTTTATAAACAACTAAACTATCGTATCCCTCTGTCTCTAATGAATTATTTAGAGATCATCATTTGTAAAGAACAAAACAACTCCCAACTTAAACAAGTTTCACGCGGTCACTTTACTTTTTCTATTCCTTTACAGAGTAAAATTTTCCAAGCAGATATAATTTGGGGCTACTTCACCGTCAAGTCGACGCTTGAAAGTATGTTAGTATTCACTTTGAAAAATCTCTCTTAAGTTTTATGATCGATACACACATCAGAATGTAGAAATCTATATTTTCTGGCGTCTAGACATTTTTTAATTTAATCCCGTAGGATGAAATAATGCTAATTTTCCCTCACTTCTGCTATTCTCTACATGCATATATATATATATCCAACGTGAACGTTAGTACTATTACGTTGATTAATTATATAATTATAACACTTATACTAAGAAAACTGAATCAATGTTATACAATTTGCATTACAAAAAATCATAATTTAACAAATGCAGAAGATATATGCTATCAAACCATAAAAGACGCGAGAAAGATGAATGTACTGCAAGGGATATTAACACATTTATTATAATCAAATGACATGAGAAATTAGATACTTAAAAAGAGTCAAACAACATTATACCTGAGCAAGCGATAAAAGACCGATTATACTGCCCATTATAATTCAATAGCCCAATCTAAAAAAGACCCAACAAATATATGTGACGTCTTCATCATGATAGATGACTTATTAAAAATTCTCACCTGCTTGCATTTTAATAATTCGCCCGGTATATTTCTTTTGTAACATCCAGGTAGATGCTATCGCCATCTACTTAATAAAACTAGATTGATTGTTTTAATATTTAAATTTCGACCATTTAATATTTAAACTAGTTTAAAAGACTACATAAACGGTTTTACATAATTTTTTAAGTAACAATTATTTGAGGTTACAAATTATATATAATCAGTTGATATTAAAGAAGGAATTATTAATTAGCAAATCCCTTACACATTCACCATTAAATTAAAAAGGGTGCAAGCACCTGAAACATGTTCGTGAAACTAGAAATCATTGAAACACATTTATAAAATTGTGATGTTCGTGGAAATTGCACTGTAGTATAAAGTGATGTGTAACAGTTCCGAGAACATTCACTTGTCCTGTAAATATTATGTGGGAGGATTTGTTTTCAGGAACTCGTTGCCAAACGATCTATGCAAAATTATAGTTCAGCTCTCAGATACCGAGTGCATAGAAACACTTTTATGTTTAAATTTTCAGCGAGTCTTCCAAGTTTCATTCTGACCTATTTGTTCTCCTTTGAAAAATATATGAATGCAGAAACTAAGCAGAGATGCTCCATTTATTCTATAAATTTCAGTTCAAAAGGTTATTGCTGAATGAAGATTCTTCAAGTTGTATAACTATGAATATGAAGGTAACGACTCAAACTTCGAAGTTTCTGTAGTGATTTATTAAATGATATATTAAAAATTCATGTGATACAA
>JAUIMW010002814.1:0-10245 GCA_033557785.1 Enochrus cinctus | reverse complement strand
ATAATGCTCAAACTAACGAAACAAAGTATGAAATATGAAATATTTAAGAATACAAAGAAGCTAAAAGGGACAAACATTTGGATAAACAACGATTACCCAAGGGAAGTATTAGAAGAGCGGGTGCGGTTGATGCCACAGTTAAAGGAGAATAAAAGAATTATCACAGCAGCAGCAAAGAAAGCATGTGATACCTACAAGAGAAGAACATACAGAAAACAGATGCCATGATGGAATCAAGAAAAAAGAAAGAGCTGGGACGAATTTGGAAGGATAATGGAAGAAGACAAGGAGGGACAGAACAAGTTATTATACAAAGTAATAATGAGCAGCAAGGAGAAGAAAAACCAACTCTATTGCAGATTAAAGTAGAGAAGGGAAAAGTGGAAGACCAGTTGTTGTTCAAGTTTGATGTGGTCAGATTGCTGAGGTTTACTCTGGATTCCTCGCTGACATTTGGGCAGCATGTCATCGATGTGAATGCTCTTCTTGTGAAGTCTGAGTTCTGAAAGAAATGTAGTTTCTGAAGAATGAAATAGAAGTATTGGAAAGACTGATACGATGAAGTGGAAATAGTGAAACGAAGGGGAGCAATGATGGAACCTTTTGGCACTCCAGAAGTGATTTTTAAGGGGCTAGAGAAAGAATGCTTTAAGTTGACTGTTTGATGTCTATCAGTGAGATAAACAAATTGACTACAACAGACTCACTAATATTACATTCAGAAGTTTACGATTGACAGTGCAGTTGCACAACTGTGCATTGGTCGGAAACCAGATTGTTTATCAAATTCTCAACATAATCAGGTTTAAAACAAATAAATTTAAAATTTAAATACATAACTTACCTAAAGAAGGTTGACTGTTATCATAAATATTAAAAATTAAGTAAGCGTAAATATTAAAAAACAATTCTATTTTAGTAATTTTTATTTTCTCAAAAACTCCCATCAAAACATCAACTACATGTTTCCGGGTTGTTTCCGACAGCCTAAAAAAAAATAAATAATACATCTCAGACTCACAACTTAATAAGTACATACACCACAATACTTACTGTAAAGGCTTCTGTGTAGGAGGTTTCATATAAACAAACAAACTAGCCATAATCATTGGTTCAATCGGTTGAATTAAATGCGAAGGAATTTCTTTAACAATATCCCTCAATTCCTTCAAAAGGTCAGCAGCACCTTCAGGATTTTTATTAATTTCCAAACAAACATCTTTCAACTTCATAACCAACGATATAACATTAACATCCATGCTGATCTCGTATTCTGACAGCGATTCAAATTTACCGCCACTTAGGGACTTTCACTTCTGTCACCCGGAGGTTAGTTTACGTTTTACGCGTTACTGATGTGTTTTGCCCATTGTGTCGCAGAAAAACAAGTGAACAAATAAAAGTGCGCGAAATATGAATAGTGTCTAATGCTATGTGCACCTTGAGGTGAGTTATATTTAAATATTTTAATACTTTTAGGTTTATAGACGAAAAACAAAACTACCAATATTTTCACGTACCAAAATAAGAGTGAATTTAGAGCAATGTGCTGCCAACTTTGTATTTATTCCCCAATTTTCGCCAACAATTTATTCTCTTTTTTTTCGCTACGCATTTTTGCGCATTAAAATGTCATTTATTTTATTTATTGGCGTATTTGCTTTTTTTATCTTAATATCATTTATGCTAATAAACTGAGTCACCTGTGTTTGTAAATAGCGTTACCATAGCAACGGGCGATTGGCGCCGGTTGCTAAGCAACTGCTTGACATATGAAATTTAATGGTTTCATTTTTTTTTAAATTTATTTAATTTATAGTGGATACAAAAAAACTTTAAATCTTTGTACTTACCATATTTTGACAGCTGGTATTTTTATTCTGGAACAAAAAAAGCAGTTACTAAGTTGAATATAATAAAGTACAAAAAAACATAAACAAATTGTCAATTATAGAAATGATAGAGTACCTGCAGGACATTCCACGTCTCTGAGGTTCCCCTCTTTTAATTGTATTTTTTGCTATATTTCAAGAGAGATTAACGTTTAAAAATCTTGATAATTCTTAATTTAACTGGAATGTCCTCCAAGTGCACTGCCACCTTAATACTTCTTTTATATTGTTTTTTTACTATGCTACAATAGTAACGTTTAGTGATTGTCAACAATAAAGGAAACACTTTTTTACATGTAAAAATGTAATTGATACTTTCTTTGCCAATGGATCTGGAAGGCATGGAATGTCCTCCAAGTACTCTATCTACGTAATCATAATTGATTGAATAGAAGAACAACTGCTACCGTTTAATTTGAATTGACATTAACTAAAATAAGTAGAAGTTTGACTTAACTTTAAAATATACCGGGCGATTCTTTTCGATTGCGACAAACTCCGCCCATGCATATTTCTTTACAAAATAAACAAATTGAGCTCATATTGTATAGGTCAAATATTAAAATTAAAAAATTAACAAATAAGGTAGCAAAACTATAAAAGAAAGATTATCTCCCAGTCTGGGGGACATAGAATGTAGTCCAGATGTGCAGCAAATTTTTCTTATTGTTTGGCTTAAAAAAATGAAGATTTTTATCAGCGTTTTTAAATACAATTAGGAGTACATAAGTAAAAGTGTACTGGAGGGCATTTCATGTCTCAAAGGCCCCCTGGTGGCCTTTCTTTTATCCTGCTTTTTACTCTACACCAATAGAGGGTTTACAGATTTTTAGCCATTAGGTGGTCGCATGGAATGCCCTCCAGGTACACTGTTACTTACGTACTCCTAATTTATTTAAAAATGTTAATAAAACTCTTCATTTTTCTAAAATTGATTAATTCAACCAATAAGAAAAGTTTTCTGACTACAATGTCACCTAGACCAGAGGAATAGTTTTTCTTTAATAATTAAAAAATCAGTTACAGCAGAGTAAAAAATAAAATTAAAAAAAATCACCAGAGTATTTGAGGTACTCGGAATATCCTCCAGGCGCAGTGTTAATTATATACTTTTGATTATCTACCACCTAAGCTGTTTGAAAATTTTGATAGCAGGTTGAATACCTGAGGGACATTCCATGTTTCTCAGGACCCCTGACAGTCCTTCTTTAATTGTTTTAAAATCAGTAAACTTCTCTCTATTGGAATAGACTAATAACAACATAAAAGGAAGACAACTAAAAAGTCTGGGGGACATAGACTGTTCCCTAGGTGCTCAACAAACTACTCTTCTTAGACTTAACTCAGAAAAATGTCAATTCAGTTAATCAGAAGTATACAAATATCAGTGCATTTGTAGTCTGTGTCCCACAGAATCCCTGGTGTCCCTTTTATTATGTTGTGACTTACAATATAGAAATATAAGGATGCTGAATGATATTCAACTATAAAAAGAGGGCCATCGGAGGGTCTGGAGAACATGGCATGTCCTCCAGGTACTCAGTTACCTGCATGAATTCGGCTTGTTAATTTCATTTCCACCAAAATTTTGATTCAACCTCAATTTTTAAACTAAATATTTGACCAAATAGCTTAAAATTTTGAAGAGCCAAAAATAGTTGTCACCTGATATTGACATAAAAAAAATTGGTAAAATATAAATAAATAAAGAGTTATCAAGTTTTTAAAGCAACAATTAAGAGTAAGTAGATAGCAGTGCACCTGGAGGACGTTCTATGTCTCCCACTGGTGTTCTTTGTAATTTTGTTTTTTACTCTACTTCAACAAAGAATTTATTGATTTTTACATTTTTTCATACAATTTAAAGTACGTAAGTAACAATATAGAAGACATTCCATGTCCCCCAAACCCCTTGGTGATCTTTTTTTAAATTTTATTTTAGTTTAACCAACCAATACGATAGGTAGGTTGCTAAGCATCTGGAGGACATTCCATGTCTTCCAATGTCATGCAGGTAAACTTGTACTTACATACTTTTATTTTGTTTTTTACTCTAATGCAATAGAGGGACGTTACCTGATTTTTAATTTATTAAAGAAGGGTCATCAGGACATCTGAGGGACATGGAATGTCCCCCAGGTACTCAACCTTCTACTTTATATTTTTTAATTAGTAAAATGTAAACAAATTAAAAATTTGCTGTACATCTGGAGGACTCTATAAGTGCTTAAGTGTTAGCTAATCAAGAGTATATAATTAACACTGTACCTGGAGGACATTCCATGAACTGCAAACACTATGGTGATCCCTTTTTATCTTATTTTTTTACTCTACTCCAACTGGTTTTTTTACTATAAAAAAATCTCTCTATTAGATTAAAAAACAAAATAAAAAAATGGGGAACATGAAATGTCCTATAGATACTACTAATTAATTACTTCTGATAGAAGTAATAGTGTACCTGGAATCTTTGTTTTATAGTTTAAAAAACAGTAAACCATCTATTGGAGTAGAGTAAAAAACAAGATAAAAAAATCACCAGGGGGTCTGAGGGACATGGAATGTCCTCCAGGTACACTTTAAACAATATATGCCTGATTAACCTAAGTATTTATAATTAATGTGTGCAAATCCTGATGACTTTTAATTTGTTTATATTTTACTAATTAAAAGAGAGAAAACAGCCTTGGAGGACATTCCATGCCTTCAAGATCCATTGTCAAAGAAAATAGCAATTACATTTTACACCAGTATACAAGAGGTCTTGCAAACTATGAGCTGGATACTGGTTGGTTAAACTTAGAAAAATGAAATTATCAACATTTTTAATTTTTTATTATTTTGTTTTTTACTCTTCTTCAGTAGAAGAACGTGACTATAAAACAGAGACCAGTATAAAAGAATGTTTAAAACTATCTCGCTTGTCTCCAGGTGCATTGCTTAATTTGTCCACATTTTACAAATTAAAAGAAAGAAAGTAGCAAGCCCACTCTACCTAGTAAACTGAGTACCTGGAGGATATTCTAATGTTCCCTGACCCTCTGGTGATCATTCTTTTATTGTTGAAAATCAGTAAACATCCCTACATTGCAACAGAGTAAAAAACAATATAAAAGAAGAAACATCAGGGGGTCTGGGGTACATGGAATGTCCTCCAGGTGCGCTGCTAACTACTAACTAATCTGAGTCTAGGTGGTAGGCAATTAGTTTAATAAAAACCAATTAACAATGAATATAGAAAAAATTAACTACATAGCTTTCAAACAATTTGCAAAAATTATGAGAGTGATACTAACCAAACCTACAATATTGAGCATATATACAGAACCAACTGAATCACTTATAACTTATGGAATAGTATGCTGGGGTTCTACTTTGAAGAATATTTGTAATACTTGTGCATAAAAATGAGGGTTTATCGTAATATGATGAAAAATATATAATTTCCGATAATCTTTATGTATTAATTTGTTGTAATAATTATCTATAACTTTACCTACATTTTCATTATCTTATATGTATAAAACGATATGCACGTGCACATGTCTCAAACAAATTGACTAGAAATGCTTGAATGAGAATTGAAAGTAAATTCTAAGCTTTTGGCGAATGGATGATCTTTTAGGAGAAAATAAATATAAAATGTTTTTATAAAAATTGTAAGAAACAACTAAATTATAAAATAAAAATGTTTATGGTCGTATACAGTCCGTCCATTTTTAAACAAACTCAAATAGAGATAGAAAATTAAACAAAGGTTGCTGATACTTGCTGTGCAGGAAGCAAAGAGGCTATTATATTGCATTAAAAATTAATCATATAGTTTTCAATATAAAAAAGACATTGATTAATTAGTAGCTGTTCAAATTGCAATCTTTAATAAATCAAATCAATTATCAAATTTTTAAAGGGCTATAATTTATGTTTCATTTTGAAACTCTTTAATACTTCCCATAAAAAAACGCACATTTATTTTTAAATAGATATTACTAGTAATTATTCTACATATCTAATGTTAATATTTAACTCTTTTTGTGATATGAAACAACCTGCACAATTTATTTTGAGGTGCTTTCTGTACATAGCTTATTGTTTGTTTTGTCATGCAACACAACACACAACTTATTTTAAAAAGCATCTCACATACCTATTCCAGTCACTGTTTTTCTTTCAAAACAACACAAACATCTTTGTTGCTGAAAGAAATGTGCTTGTTTTGGAAAACAAAAAATTATTATTTGATTAATTTTGTATGATTACGTTTAATTACGAATTACGAATGTGAATTGAAATGCTAAGTTCAGTCAGAATGAATTATGACATGGAATGTCCTCCAGGTACATTATTACTTACATACTCTTAATTGCATTAGAAAATATTGACTTTGATTATTCAGTATCAGATGAGCTGCTACTAGATGGCGTTAAAAGATTTTGTGATTCAATGGTCAATTCCTAGTGAGCCACTAATAGATGAGGTTTTACATTCAAATGTATTTGGAACACATACATGTCAAACTTCTCAATAAAGACACTCAGTGTCAAGTTGAATAAAAACTTGTTTGCCATAAGATTATATTAATTGACATATTGACATATATTTTTTGACATTTAGCTTCAAGTTTTGACTACATTAAAATTATCATTTGAACAAATTTGTGTGATTACACTTAATTATTTAGGATAATAAGAATTACTATATATTACAATTTTTAACAATAAAAGAAGCACCACATGGAATGCTCTCCAGGTACTCCGCTTGTGGCTTTCTTTTTTTTATTGGCAAAATATAAACAAAATAAGAGTGTCTGGGGGATATGCAATATTCTCCAAGTCATCTAAGCAAAGATAGTCATCTTATTTTTTAATCTTCTCCAATAGAGAGATGTTTACTATTTTTTTTAACTATAGACAGACAGATTTGTACTCCTAATTGTATTTAAAAACGTTGAGCCACCAAAGGTTCTGGAGATCCTAAAATGTCCTTCAAGTGTTTTGTAAGCTTTTTTTAATACAATCAGATGTAAGTAAGTAACAGTACACCTGGAGGACATTCCATGTCCCCCAGACCCCCTGGCATTCCTTCCTTTACGTTGTTTTTTACTCTTTTGCAATAGAGGGATGTCAATTGATTTTCAACAACAAAATAAGAACCACCAGGGGTCGAGGGGACATGGAATGTCCTCCAGGCACTTGTCTTGCTATTTACTTCCTTTTGATTGGTAAAACATTGATAAATCAAGAATTATCAAATTTCGAAAGCAGTATTTTAAAAAATAAAAGAAGAATCTTCAGAGGGCATGGAACATCCTCCAAATACATTGTTACTTACAAATTCCTAATCGCATTAGGATTATCTAAGTTTAACCAACCAAAATAAGAAGGGCGTAATTTGTTAAGCACCTGGAGAACATTCCATGTCCACAGCCCCCTCATGGTCTTTCTTTTACACTTTTAAAAATCAGTAAACATTCCTCTATTGGACTAAAAAAAATAAGGTAAAAGAAGAGTACCACCAGGGGGTTTAGGGGACGTAGAATGTTCCCCAACATTCTCTATTAGTTGGTTAAACTTAGTAAAGTGGTGTCAACATGTTTTAATATAATCATAAGCATGTAAGTAACAGTATACCTGAAAGACATTCACTGTCTCTCATGGAATGCTCTTCAGGTGCTTGGTAAACTACACTCTTTTTATTGGTTGGTTTAACTGCAATACGTAAGTAACAGTGCAACTCCAGGACATTCCATAGTTCCCCTAGTAATCTCATAGCAGCTCAATTTCCTTAGTGAATTTACCTGAAGTTGAGTTTAGTTGACTGCAGATGGTATGTGTTAAATTAAGTAATTTTAGTTTCCTTATTGCAATTTTTGTAAATTTTTAAAAACATCATTATTCTCAATAAACTTTATTTTGTTCTATATAGCTTAAAAATCAGTAAGCATCCCTATAATGGAGTAGAGTAAAAAACAAGATAAAAGGGAAATCTGGATCTTGCATCCCTTGTACTCTCTCCAGCATTCTAATTCTCATCGTTCCTCTATCTTATAAAGGTCTTCTAGAGTCTTCGCCCAACCATATCTTGCTATTTTCTTTACACCACTTGTTGTATCTTTGTGCTGTTTTCTTTTGCTTTTTCCCTCTCCACTATATTGTCTATTATTGTTTCCATATCTCTCTTGTATTTTATTTGTTTTTCTTCAGTTTGCAAGTGCAGGTGCGCTACTAACTACCAACTAATCTTGATGAATATTCCTAACTGTAGTTGAATTGATAAAACTCATCATTTTTATAAGGTTGATTAATCTAAAAAAAAATAAAAAGTTTTTCTGACCACCACGTCTCCCAGACCAGAGGAATGGTCTTTTTTTAATAGTTAAAAAATCAGTTGCACAAGACTAAAAAATAACATATAGCTGCCATCTACTAACTAATCTTGATGACTATTAATTTATTCACATTTTACCAATCACAATGACATAAGCAACAAGATGAGTCTAGGTCTAAGTCGTTTATCTGGAGGACATTCCATGTCCCCCCGACCCCCTGGTGGTTCTTCTTTTATTGTTGAAAATCAGTAAACATCCCTACATTGCAACAGAATAAAAAAACAACATAAAAGAAGAAACACCAGGGGGTCTGGGGGACATGGAATGTTCTCCAGGTGCTCTTCTATCTACTTACTCTTAATTGTTGCTTTAAAAACTTGATAACTTTTTATATATTTTACCAATCAAAAGCAAGAAAATAGCAAGCTAACTACCTAGATTTTTTAATATAAAGTATGAGTACTATGATGGCAGTTAATCAGAAAATATGTAGCAGTACACCTGGAGAACATTCCACGACCTCCCTCTCATTTAATTTTTTTTAAAATTTTACTCCAATAGAGTCTGATTTCTCTACTATAAAAGATAGGCCATCAAAAATGTATGTAATTGCTGTATATAACTAATAGTGTTAGGGGGGGCATTGCATGTCTTCCAGGCTTGTTTTAGTATTTTTTTCATTGTGCTCCAATAGAGGGATGTTTACTGATTTCTAAACTAGTAGAAAAGGAATACCAAGGGGACTGTGGTATATGTAATGTCCTCTGGATTACTTACGTACTTTTGATTGTATCAAAACATATTGATAACACTCTTAATTTTTCTAAGTAATATAAAAAAGTGTACTATGTTAAACATATGGAGGACATTCCGTGTCCCCCAAATTCCCTAGTGGTTTTTATTTTATAATTTAAAAATCAGCTGACATATCTGATACTGAATAATCATGTCAATATTTCCTATTGCAATTAAGAGTACATAAGTAATAATGTACCTGGAGGACATTCCATGTCATAATTTATTCTGACTAAACTTAGCATTTCAATTCATGTTCGAAATTGTTGTTATCCTAAATAATCAAATGTAATCATACAAAATTAATCAAATGATAATTTTATCACAACAATCAAAACTAGAAGCTAGATATTTGTGTTGTTTTGAAAGAAAAACAGTCACTGAAGTAAGATGTACGAGCTGCTTTTTAAAATGTGCGTTGTTTTGGACGACAAAAAAACAGCCAAATAAGTTGTGTACAGTAAGGACAGTAAGATAAATTGTGTGGGTTGTTTTGTATCACAAAAAGAGTTAAATACATTATTTTATAGTATTTTAAATCAAAGATTGGAAATTAGTTTCGTACCCACGACAATCAAGCGAATGTTCTACTAACATTAGATATGTGGAATAATTACTACTATTATCTATTTAAAAATAAATGTGCGTTTTTTTTATGAGAAGTATCGAACAGTTTCAAAATGATACATAAATTATAAGCCTTTAATAATTTGATAATTGATTCGATTTATTAAACATTGCAGTTTGAAGAGCTACTAATTAATCAATGTCTTTTTTATAATGAAAACTATATGATTAGTTTTTAAAGCAATACAATAGCCTCTTTGCTTCTTACACAGCAAGTATCAGCACCCTTTGTTTAATTTTCTCTCTCTATTTGAATTTGTTTAAAAATGGACAGACTGTACAAAGCAGTTTATATTTATTTTCTCCTAAAATCTTAGAATTTACTTTCAATTCTCATTTTATTATTTATTTTTTTTTTCAACAAAATTTGGTCCTGCGCAACAAAGTCGAATACACGAAAAGTTGCTCCGTAAAACAATCTCGACAAATCGGGAAATTACGAGCAGAAAAAAAAAGTCTAGAACGATACTAAAAAGTGAAAGTGTATTGAATGAAAGAGTAACGACGAAAAATAAGCGGAGAATCAGAAAAGACGAAAACACAGCGCCAAATAGTGCATGGAATGAAAACGTCGCAAAACCACGGAGAAAGCAAGGAGGACGA
>JAUIMW010002813.1:0-10246 GCA_033557785.1 Enochrus cinctus | reverse complement strand
ACATTTTTCAAGCGAAATGATCTACATACCCGCACCAGGAAGTAAACCATCTTTTGTGACCCACATATATGTGAAAATAAATAATAAATAATAAAATTGTTACTTGTTTTTAAATTGACTCAAGGCACTCGCAAACGCGAAGTTCTGTTTACTTAAGATATTTATTCCAATGAATTTAACACAAATTATGTATATATGATAATTAGTAGAACTAATTACTTTAAAAAACGCAGAGAGTGGAGTACCTGGAGAGCATTCTATCTCCAGAAGATGAAGACAACATTTGATTTATAAAAAATATATAAAATATAAATTGAATGCGTTTTTCTTAAAAATTCTCAAAAATTGAAACTTGTCAAGATTTATAAAAAATAAATTATGAGTTCATACATGACGGTGTACCTGGAGGATATTCCAAGTCCCCCAGTTCCTCTGGTAATCATTCTCACAAAAACGATATAAAACTAGAACCAGGGGATCTAGAGGACGTGGCATGTGCTCAAGGTAGCTCAACTTAGACAACTAAAAATTTAACATAGACGCAACATCAATATTTGATATATAAATATGAATATTTTCTTCATATTTTGCTAATTTCGTTTTATGAAGATTAGATCTCGTATCTCAAAAGAATGCATCAGTTGTGAGTTATCAGCTTAGAAGTGAAAACTACAATGTCAAAGACAACCAAACACATTACTAGTATAAATAATCAGAAGCAGAGGACCCAATATCGACTTCTGGGGAAAACCCAAACCCAGCGGAAGACAATCCGATAACTCACCATCCATTCTAACCCCAGTCTTAGTACGGTTCAACAGATAACTCTTGATATGATGAATCTAGAGCAAAAAAAGATCATCGGTCACAACACATACACAGATTGAATTCTAGGTAGTATACCAAACTCCACTAAATAGGAGAGCATTTGTGCAGACACTATTTCTTCCGGATTTTAGATAAGGAGCTCTATCAAGCTCAGATATGTTAGTGAAATGTAAATTTAAGTAGTTGCTCCCCCAGGTGCTCCACTGTCTACGGTGATAATACTCTTAATTTATCTGACTGAGAAGAACAAAGATAGCAGACCCCCTGGCCGCTCTTCTTTTATTGTTAAAAATTAATAAGCATAGAATTAAAAAAAAAAAACAGCAGAAAGAAAGCCACTAAGGACATAGAGAGACTTATATGTCGTATTTTTTATACATGTTAGAGTATAACAACCATATGATTTTCTTTTATGATTTTTTTCAACAAAAAAATGTGTTTCCAAAAAAAAGTTTTTGATAAAAGTTGTTAGTAATTACATGAAATATAATAAACATAAGTAGCCAAAAGCGATCCTGGTGCACATGTAATGTCCTCCAGGTACACTGTTTTCTACGTATTTTCAAACTATTTAAAATCTTTATAATTATTTATATGTCTAAATTAAACTAATCACTAAAAAGAACATAGTTAGTAGAATACTTGGAGGACATTCCATGTCCCCAAACCACTACATGGAATGCTCCAACTTACTGCATTATCTATGATATTCTTATTAATTAACTACTAACGATGATGTTGATGTTATATCTAACGATATTTTAATATTTTTTAGTATTGCTCGTTCACAGGATTTAGCTTTGGTTTTACTTTGACACACTCATTGGTTTTAAGAGAGTTGTTTAAAGCTCAATACCTCGTCTCATATGTCCTTACCAGTTTTGGAAGAAGGAGGAGAAACGACATTAGACTTATCGGTCTATACAATTTAGCATGGGCGTTGCTATATCGCCCTGGCTTTTTGTATGAACACCAACTTTACTCTCCTTCATTCAAGTGGCAGGTATTCAGAAAGAAAGGTTTAAACAACCTTTTTTTAATATTGTTTTAAACGACATACATAGTTTTTTCATCATGAGTATTAAAAATTTTCTGCGCATGTTAACTTTCTTCATGTTAAAAATTCTAATTACAATTTTTTTGTTTAAATTTTTCATCATTATGTATATTGTTAAATTTTAATATTTAATGGAGTGTCCTCCAGGTATTCTGCTATTTTCATTATTCTTTTTGAATTGATTAAAAAATGAAGTTTTATCAAGATTTATTAAACTAAATAATGAGTTTGTACACGACAGTATATCTGGAAAACATTTCATGTCTTCCAATCCTTCCGGAGCTCCTCATAGTATTTTTTATATATTAAAATAAAGTTTAACTGGTCATTCAAAAAAAAAAAAAAAACGTAAATAGTGGAGCATCTGAGGTTGGTAAGGTAAGGTATGATAGTGGGACAGCAAAATTTTAGCATTTTTGCAGATATCTCATGAGAATGATGATCTGATGAAAACCCACCAATTCAAGCATGTTATTGAAGTATTGAGACGTTCAAAAATATTTAGAAGATTAATATTCACTTTTGTACAATATTCTTAACAATTGGTTAAACTTTTAAAGACATTTTAAATAAATTAGGAGTACATAGAGAACAGGAGGTGTAAATCTGAGTGACATGGTATGTCCTCCAAGTACTCCACTAACTAACGTTATTCTTAATGATAGATTAAACTTAGGCAACTAAAGAGTGCAATCAAGATTTATATAGTATATAGACATCACAGTACTTGGAGGATATTGCTCCCTAGGACCACTTTGGGTTATGAAAGAAGTGGAGTGCAATACAACCATGTTAATGACAGTGATTATCAAAGAAATGTTTCTTTTAATAATGTCTTTGATATATAAGTATATAAAAAAAATTTAATACAAATCGAATGTCCTCCAGGTATTCTGCTAACTTCATTGTTCTTATAGATTGATTAAAAAGTTTTGTCAATATTTATAAAAATAAATTATGAGTTTGTACATGACGGTATACCTGGAAGATATTCCATTCTTATATTGATTTTTTAAGTATTATGTGTGTTACTTGATGGTTTTCTTTGTTAACTTTCATTCGATTCCAACGAAATATTAAAGTTTAACCGATCTCTTAAAAGTGGGGCACTTGGGGGACATTCCATGTCCTTTTTTTATACAAAATCAGTAAACCTATCTTTATTGCAACTATATAAAAAAATATAAAAGAAGGGTTACCAGGATGTCTAGAAGACATAGAATGTTCACCAGGTACTATTTAAAAATCTAGATAGTACTCTTAATTTATTTTAGTTTAACTAGACACTCAGTTGAACGTAAATTGTGGAGCACATTCCATGTCTACCAGACCTCGAAGTGCCTGGGTAATTATCATTGTCCACCATACTCTCTAATAGTCTTCATATAATTCTACTAGTTGTAATTGTAACACTACATTTAGCATGCAAAGAAAAACAGAACCATGTTAATGATATTTATTTCAAAAGAAAGGCTTAAAAAAATTGATATATAAAACATATAGAAAAAGTATATAAAATGCAAATTGAATGCCCTCCAAGTAATCTATTAACTACGGTTTCCTAATGTTTTCTCGAAATTGGAGACTGTTATTAAGATTTATAACAAATAAATTATGAGCTCATACATGACGGTGTACATGGAGGACATTCCAAGTCCCCCAGTTCCTCTGGTGGTCATTCTTTTGATTGTTTTTTATATTGTTACAATATAGTAATCTTTAAAATATACCATGAAATAACACCCTAAAGTGTATTTTAAAGTATATGTATAATATATACTCTAAGAATACTATCAAGGAATTTTTTAGTATTGAATTAAATTCTACATATTCACTATAGAAGTGCTACTCCATGTTGTTGTATACTTATTTATCAGATATTTCAATATTTTAATAAAATTAAAAATAACATAAAAGAACGAGCAGAAAATTTGAAAGATATGGAAGGTCCCCAGGGTGCTCTACTGTCTACGCTCTTCTTAGAAAGTAACGTTAGATAAATTAAGAGTTTATCAAAATTTTTACATAAATTAACAGTATGTTGAAGATAGTATACCTGGTGGATATTTTACGTCTCCCAGACCATTTTTTTTCTGGCGTAACATTTGCGCATCATTAAGGATATAAGTAAGGTAAGGTATGATAGTGGGACAGCAAAATTTTAGTGTTTTTGCAGGTATCTCATCAGGCCCAGTATAACCTTCGATGACCTCAATATATTCTCCACGGAAATAATATCAACAGTTGTGAATTTAAAATAGCTATCAAACACTCTAAATTTGTAGGATACGTAGAATTTAATTAACGAAAAATTAGAAACAATCCTTGGTCTTGAAAGACAAAGGAATTTAATTTTTTAATTTTGAGGAAACATTTAATGATTTTAGTTTTCTCCACATGGTTCAATTACTTGCATCTTTAAAGGCATTTTCAAAGAAGGCACACTTCTCCAGCCTTTGCTCATGGTATCATACAAATCATGAGGGTATAATGCATTATCATCAGAAGATGAAGATACAGAACAACTGAATGAAGATATAGTCATCAAAAATCAACAGGAAAGAGCGCACTTCAACACAAAGATTGGTGACTCTATGTTTGTTTGGTGGCTATGGATTGGAAGAAAAGAATGGGAGAGGGGAAACTTCTTAAACAACAAGAATCTAGGTTAACACATGGCGAAGCAAGATGGAGAGAAATGGACAACATCAGAAAATTAGTGGAGTGGGGAAAGCTTAAGAAGAAGAAAAAGAAGGAAGACGTTTCTCTAAAATAACAGACTTGTTGCATTCAAAGCTCCTGGTACTATTCCCTATGAGCAGGAAATTTTGAACCATTTTAAAGTATCAAATTTACGTTTACAAGAACTATAAGAATTGAAACACGATGTTACAAGAGGAATTCGGGTTGGAGCCAGATATCATCTCATTAAAAGCCACTGATTCAAGCATAGTCTTATGTTAAAAAATCTCCTGGTAGTTCATTTATTTTGTTTTAAATTTTATTCTAATATTGATGTAGAGAGATACATGACATCAGTACGAGCATTGAAGATGATTAGACACTGTCTAGACACAAAAATACCAGAGATTGTGGCAGATGTAACCAGGACTAGGTTGGGATACAGGAATAGAGTTGGGGGGGTGAAAATGAATGGATGGCGAGGTATTGGAACTGATGGATGAACGTCGAATATATGTAAATAAGGATGACATCAAATATAAGAATGTACAAAGAATGATTAGATCAAAAATAAGAATGGTAAGATACGAGTGGCTAAAACAAGCAAAGCAAAACAATGATTTTAGCCAACACAACGTATCAAGGGAAGAAATTGGATACATTAGTTGATAACACCAATTAGATAATTATAAACTCCAAAGAGAAGCTCAGAATCTAGGAAAAATATATTAAAGAACTGTTTTATTAGGATAGACCCAAGGTTGTGAGTGAGAGCAATGGTCAGTTGAAGGGACCACTGATCTTAAAAGCGAAGATAGAGAGACCGATTCTTAACTCAAAGGACAATAAGGCCACTATGCTGGATGAGATCAGATCAAAGATGTTAAAAATTCTAGATGATTGAAGCTCTGCACAAGATATTTAACATCATTTATGAAACAGGACAATACCTTCAAGAATGGAAGAATGAAGAAGTTCCACCCTACCTGGGAAGCTAGGATCCCATGTCTTTCTTTTACTATTAAAAAATCAATCAACATACCTATATTGAAATAGAATTAAAAAAACATAAAAGAAGCGCCTGTTGCCTACATATTATAAATTTATTTAAAAATCATGATAATACTCTTAATTTATCTTAGTTTAACCAATCACTCAGAAGAACGTAGATAGTGGAGCACATTCCATGTCCCCCAGACCCCCTGGTAGTCCGTTTATTATAACAAAAAAACAGTAAACATCCTTACATTAGAATAGAATAATATTAAGATTTTTTTAATAAATTAGGGATACATAGTCGTCGATGCACCTGGGGGATTGTCATTGTCCGTCATACTCTCCGAGAGCCATATACTGATTTAATAAAAAAATAAACTATAACTACCAATTGTAATATTACATTCAGCATGCAAAGAAGAACCATATAAATGATGTTGTTTATAAAAAGAAACACTTAAACGAAATTTCAACATTGCTATATAAAAAATAGTATATAAAATATAAATTGAATGCCCTCCATGTAATCTGTTAACTACATAAATAATTTTTACATTCGTACATAATGGTGTACCTGGAGGACATTCCATGTCCCCCAGTTCCTCTGGTGCTCATTGTCTTGATTGTTTTTTATATTGTTACAATATAGAAATCTTTACAATATACCATGAAATAATTTTCTCTAACTATAACTCTTAAAAATTTGTTTATAGGAACGTAATAATTAGATTAATATATTGAAGTGACATTCCATGTTATTCTACATTTATTTAACATATATTTCAATATTAGAATAAAATTAAAAATAACATGAGTGAACCACCAAAAAATTTGAAGGACATGGAAGGTCCCCCAAGACCAGGAGTTTATCAAGATTTTTAAATAAATTAATATTGTTGCCTAAACCTCTAGGCTATCACGCCGACTCATCTTTATATTCAATCGATTTCAACAAAGTATTGTTTATTAATTTAAATACATACTTACAAATACACTTTCATTTTGTATTTTTGTATGCATGTTAGAATAAAATTATTTATTTGTCTTAGTTAAAGTAACCACTAAAAAGAACATAGATAGTAGAGTAGTTGGAGGACATTCCTTGTCCCCAGATTGCCACATGGAATGCCCCAATTATGCCCCGTTATTCCATGATATTTGCACATGAATTAAATATAATTCTTGCAACTCTAGATGTGATCAGGCAAATCATTGTAGACTGTAAATCTGATAGGAAATGGTCCATTCAAATAATGCAGTGGGGGTGAAATTAAGCCCTTGTTCATAATATTTAAATTATGCATATCACACCCAAAGGTAATCCTACGATAAAGGTACCCAGGAGTCTTGTCACAAATAATTCTGTAATAAAGGTTAGCTGCTAACAACTACCGTTGCTTCTCCATTTCCAACCAACCCAATCTACTCAGTGTATAAGATCTCTTCCATACTTACTCATTCCATGTAAGAACAGATGCAAGATTGCAGATAATTATTATTTATTTTATTAGAACAGTGGTACAACTGTAACCTGGCCTAAATCCAGATTATCGATTCGAAATCAGGTCAACAACCTTTTGATTGAAAAATTTTAAATTTTTTCAAGAATTTTACTCAAGACAAGAAATAAAGATCCACCCTTCGATGACCTCAATATCTTCTCTATAGTAAGAGTTGTGAATTTAAAGTAGCTATCAAACACATTAAAATTGTTGGATTCGTAGTATTCAATTAACAGAAAATAAAGATCAATTCTGGGTAACAAGGAATGTCAACCAGGTACTCCACTACGTTACTCTAAATGATAGGTTAAACTTAAACAACTAAAGAGCATAATCAAGATTTTAAAATTTTTATAAAAATAAATTATGGATTGTTTTTTTAAATTTTATTCTAATGTTGATATAGAGATTTGACACTGCCTTGGAAAAAATACCAGACATTGTGGCAGATGTAACCAGGACGTGCTTGGGAGACAAGAATAGAATTGGTAGACAAAAGAAGAAAAGCTTAGAAAGCTGGGATGTATCGAGGGAAGAAATTGGGTATATTGGTCGATGAGACCAATCAGATAGTTATCTATGGTAATATATAGTAATCTGGAAAAATATATCGAAGAACTGTTTTATCAGGACAGGCCCAAGTGAACGTGAGCAATGGTCAGTTGACGGGACCACCAATCTTAAAAACGAAGATAGAGAGACCGATTCTTAACTCAAAGGACAATAAGGCCACCAGGCTGGATGAGATCAGATCAAAGATCTTAAAAATTCTAGATGAAAGAGGCATCGAAGTTCTGCATAAGATATTTAACATCATTTAAGAAACAGGATATTACCCTCCACAATGGCTGAGTACCACCTTTGTTCCCTTGGCCAAGAAAAACAACGTTGAAAAACTGTTGAATGATGTGTGAAGAGGCATCTGCCTATGCACCAGAAGGTGTTTGATCGAGTTGAACAAAGTAAATGCTATCAACAAATCATTGGCATTCGAGATATGGTTATACCTTAGAATACTCAGGATACCTTTAACACAAAAGTGACAAATGTAGACGTACTGCTTTCTGAGTTTGGATTTTCACTGTGAAACATTAGACCCTAGACAGGATTGCACAACATACAAACCCTGACGCACTGCTAGGAATAGAAATGAAATGGAAAATGTAGTCGCAAACATCCATCAATGGATGGCATAGGAAGAAGAAGAAGAAGATTTTTAATTATTGTGTGTTACTTCATGGTTTTTTATGAATATTTATGTATATTATCTTTCACTCAATTCCAGTGAAGTACTAAAGTTTAACTGATCACTCATGGAGCATTGAAATATTGAAAGTGTAAAGTAGTGTTTGGCACATGTCCTCAGGAAAATCTTAAATAAAGTCTAAATAGTGAGCTAAAAGTAGCGAAAAAACAGCCCACAGAATACTACTAAGTAAAATTGCATGAAAGCCAAGAGAAAGAGGAAAAAAAGATTCTTTTGTTGTTCCAAAATCATATATGTATCACAAACAGCAGACAGAACTGGACTTTAAAATAAACAGAAATTTACAATGGTGCAGTGCCATATGTGGAACATGTAATCAGATAGCTCCCACAGAAGAAAGAGCACTGACGCTAACAAGAAGAACAATAAGATTCTATTGTGTAAAATTCCAAAGCAACATACAGAACATTCCAGAAATTTGCAATATGGTCCAAGAACTGAAGAAAGAAATTGAAGGCTTAAAAACGAAAATCCAAAAGAAAGAAATAAATTGTGTACTCGAAATAGAAGCTATTCAAAAACTTGAAAATGAAAATGCTAAAAACAAAAATACTCAGAAGTCTTGAAAAAGGTTTCTGAAATAAACGAAAGTGTCACTATCACAAGAAATGCGGCGGAAGATATAATACAGTCTACAATTGAAGAAATGAAAGAACGTGAGAAGAGAGCGAAGAATATAATAATAATTGGATTAGAAGAAGCAGAATTAAGTAAAAAGGAAGAAAGAGAGAAGGAAAAAAATCGCTAATGAAACCACAGCAGAGAACATTTCTGTTAGCATAATAGGAAAATATGATGAAAAAAAAAAGACCAATAAATGTAACCCTGCTTAGTAGAGAAATAGTGATTAACATCATCAAGAACAAATATGAACTGAATAAAGAAGAAAGCATATATATTAAGAGTGATATGACTACTAACCAGAGAAAATATCTAAAGTATATGATAAATAAGCTAGAAGAAAGAAAGGGAAGAGGAGAAGAAAATATAAAAATAAAGTATATAGATGACATACCCAAAATCATACATGTGAAACAAAAAGCAATCTCAAAAAACTAAACACCAACCTCGAATCGGGACAAACACATGAAAGTAATGGTAGTGAAGTGAAAAAATTCCCAAGCACAACAAAAGACAAAAAACAAGAGATTACGGTATCCAATATGTTGTTTCTCAATATTAGAAGTATAAGAAATAAGTTAGATTCCCTGGCAGTACTGATTAAACAATATAAATATCCCGACATAGTGGTGATTGTGGAAACTTGGATAAACGAAACAGAAGAAGATATGTACAACATGGAGGGATATACTACAATATATAACACCAGAAATGGAAAGAGAGGCGGACGAATCGCAATGTACATAAAACAATACTTAAAGATTGATATCCTTGAGAAAATAAACAAGGAAACATATGAAGGAGTAAGGACTAGTGTAAATAAGCTAGAAGTAATCGCAATTTATAAACCCCCTAACAACAAACCAACAAAAATAAAACTGTTTTTAGAAGAATTTAACGAATTATTAGACCAAACAAGAAAACATACGATTATTTTGGGTGATATGAATATTGATCTAATTAACTTAAAAAAGAGTAGCGAATATAGTAGAGGTCAATGGCTTCAGAATTGAAAATGAAGACAATCAAAATGGTGTAACAAAACCATTCAATTCAAAAACAGAAAAAGGGACAATTATAGACCATATTATAACGAAATCAATGAGAAGACCAATGATTGAAATTAATGAAAAAAGAAGTGAAAAATATGCTATCAAGAAAATATGGATAACAAACCTAAATAAAACAATTAACAATTTTGATGAACTGATTAATCTTATCAAACCAATTATAAATAGAAACAAAACATGCAGGGTAATCAAGTTTAAGGAGGGAAATGATTGGATAACAGAA
>JAUIMW010002812.1:0-10247 GCA_033557785.1 Enochrus cinctus | reverse complement strand
TGTTAGTCTGTACTCTTTGACCTTTCCTTCCAAACACTTAAACTTTTATTATTCTTCATTATACTAATGATTTTTTTTTCTATTTCCTTGTCTGATGGTTTGTTTATGATTTGACCCAAATATCTTGTTTCTAATTATTTGCTCTTTCATATGCTTCACCTTCTCTTCCCACTACGCTCTCTTCTTTCTTTTGCAGATGGCCTTTGCTTCTCTTTTTTGTTGCTCATATACCGTCCTGTTCTGTCCAGTGTTGTCTCTCGACATATCCAATCAACAAATGCCACCAATAATTTGTCATTCTATGTCCCATGTGGATGTTGAGCTGTTATCCCTGGGACCACTTTCATATTACTTCAAAGATAATTGATTCTATATTGTAGCAGGATATCTTACTTTTTTTTTAATTAGTTGTTTCTTTTCATCTTTTTCCTTTGTTCTCATTATTGTTTCCACCATTTTGCGTACTTCATTCCATCCTTTTTCCGTCTTAAGCATTACCTTCATCATCTCATTTGGTGTTGAGAGTTTCCCAATGTTTCATTCACATCTTTCTATTTCCTTTTTCCATCTCAGGCATATGAATAAAACAAGCTCAGCTGTTTCTTCTTCGTTTACGTTAGTACTTGCACTAGGTGATATGTCACTTCACCATGGGTTCTATTCCACCAAGGTGTTAAGTTGGGTATCAGTGTTCTTGACCATATGTGCCATCCCTCTTCAAGTTTCATCCACCTCATACTCCATTCTGGATTCTGGATTATTTCTTCTTGTATTTCTTTCACTATTAGATCTGCTGGAATCATTCTTGCTAGAACAGTCAGAGTGTCTGTTGCTGCCATTTAGTAGTAACAAGCAACTCTCATAGCTATGCACCTTCTACAGCCAGTATCAGGTTCTTACCCTTCATCCATCACACTATGTTGTTTACTGCTTCTTCTGCTCTCATCACCAGTACTTTATTATGTGCAGCTACATCCTTAGAGCAAGTACTCCATCATAGAGTAAATTCCATAGGAAAGGACCCAGAACAGACCCTTGTGAAACACCTGCCGTCATTTTAAATTCGTGTGTTCTCATGCGCACATATCTCTCTTCCAAGTAGCTTTGTGTTATTCTCCTCAGATAAGGCTGCACCCCCTTCTTACCAGCTTGCCAACAATTTCACTCCACAGAGTCAAGTCAAACACATTTTTTACATCTAAAGTAACTAGCATTACTAGTCTTCTTGTTTTTTAGGAGATCTGCCAGCCATAAAGCCGTGTTGATTTACTGATAATCTGCCAATTTGTTATATATCTTTGCTTAAGTGATATACTCCCAGCATACATAGAGACCTATAAGAATCCACCATATTTGGTTTTTTCCTGGTTTTAGCACTAGTACCAATCGTGCCTTTTTCCATTCTTAAGGAAAGATTCCCTAATGCAGCTCATTTACTGTAAATTTCTTCACTTCAATTACATTGATGTTTGTCCAAATCTTCTCTTCGTGTTTTGGGAATAGGTTTTCAACTATTTCTTTAGCAGTGTTTTGGTCTATTTTTTGTTATTTCTCTGGAGTTCCTTGCATAGTTCTTTCCATTTGTTTGATTTTGATTTTGTGATTGCAATTTTATGCTCTTTTTTCTTGCTTTTGTACAGCTCTTTTAGAGTTTCCTTTTCTTCTCTTTAGTAATTTTTCTTCTGGTTTTTATACAGGTCTTTCTGAGAGATACTATTTCCTTAGTCCACCAATAGACACTTTTCCGATTTCCTCTTTTATCATTCCATAGTGAATTTTCTATTGCTGCTGTAATTGTTCAGATGGTTTAGTAACACCTTTGCCAGGTCTCTTCCTCCTGACTTAAATTATGGTTAGTGTTTAGTATTTGTTTTTTTAAGGGGTCCACATATATGTCTGCTAAGAGTGGCGATAACAAAAATCCTATTGGTAGTCCTTCTTCCATGAAATAGTACTTTATATTGAAGCAAAAGAAGCTTTACTTTGTGGTGATCTTAAGTAGGTTTTTTATATTGGTTTTATGTATGTCTTCTAAGTCTATACAGTTTATTTTTTTGTTTATTATTTTTAGTATGTTCATTGTTGGTACCTTTGTGTATAGGTTGACTATGTCGAAGGAAATGATTACTTTCTCTTTCTCTCTCACTCTGGCTATTACACTTCCAATGTTAGGTCCCCTTCTCAGTCCTGTGTCTATAATTTCTCATCTGTTCTTCCTTTCCACTATTAAGTAGTCAATAATAGATCTCTCACTCCTGCTTATTACCTCCCTTGTGCATGTGTGGTATGACTTTGTGTTCGAAGAATGTGTTCATTATCACAAGATCATGTAACAAGTAAAGATCTAACTATCTTTTGTTGTTATCATTTCTACAATTTTTTCTATTGTCCTCTGGTAAAATTTTTCTAACATCAGTATCCTTTCTTCCCATCTCTTGTGTACCAAGCAGTCCTCTTCTACTGCTGCTCTTGCATTTTCACCCACATCACTATACAGTGCCTTTCAGTGCTAAAAAACTCAATCTAGTATCTTTAAACTCCTTTTCAAACTCCAATTCTTTTCCATTCATGCTTTTAACATTCTATGTCCTAGTGTTTCATTCTCCTCCCTTGCACTTCCTCCCATTCTCCTGTTCTTTATTCCTTCTCCCAGTGCTCTCCAACCCACCATCACTTACATCCACCACCACTCCACCAAACCCATTATCAATAGACAATTCTCCAACCTCAATACCATCACCCTCAATTAGTTTTTTTTAAATTCTCTTTTCCAGTAGCTCCTTAGCCTTATTCCATCTCCATTCTTCTCCATCAATAGAGACCCTATTATAGCCAATTCTAACCAGTTTTCCTTTTTGTTTCTCATTCTGGGCAAATTTACTTAATTTAACTATGTTTCTGTATGTAGCATTTAAACTTTCTTTAGTTGCTAACGGCACTCATTAAAAAAGAGATAATAATGATAATAATATCCCTTGCCAATTCTCTCCAGTTCAGTTCTTTCTTTTTCTTCAAGTCCTGCCTCACTGCATTCCACTATCTCATTCTTAGTCTCCCTCTTCACCTACCATCCAGAATTTTCCACCTCACCACCATTTTCTCATCTGACAATCTCTCCAAATGTCCCAACCATTGCAGTCTACAAGCTCTTATTATCTGCACTATACTGGATTTGTTGTACAATTCATATAGATCTCCTTTCCCACACTGTGTCTGTCCAACAAAGAAATTTCATTACAAAAAAGAAGTTACTTTGCTATTGGTTTTGGTCAAGCTGACCATCTTCAAGCTGAAAAAGATACAAGGCATTGTCTAAATTAACAAAATTGTTAAGCAAAAGAAGAAACACTGATGTGTTTTATAATATTTTAAATTTATTTTACGATAAACTGTTCTATATTACATCCTCTTCCACTTGACCTCCCAATTTCCTTACTATACCACCACTTTCACGTAACAACACTCCAACATCTCCTTCTTTCAACACACCCTTTATTACTTCAACAGCTTCCACTATTTTTGGTTTTGGTTCCCAAACTCTCTAATTGTTTCCTTAATACCCATTACTAATTGAGTCATGTCTTCTCAGAAGAAGCCGCAATAACTCACAACTTTCACCCTTGCATTCTTACTCTTTCTGATACTTATTTTCCCAGAGATGAACTCAAAATTTTGGAATTGGGACTCCCTTTTGCCCCACCCTCTTCTATTAAAATCTCCGATCTTAAGGATTTTGGTGTGGATATTGAATATATTCATCTTAAACTCCCGGATTCCATTAGGATTATGTGCCAAATATTTCAGGTCATCAGTAGGCAAACCCATTTGTTAAGGTCATCAAGCTCTGTCCTCCCTTTCTGATAGGATAAAGTCCCACAGTCCATGGAGCGTCCATGTTCTTAGTACCCATTCTTCAACTCCATATATTGGGTTTTGGCTTCACTAATTTCCAATCCCATAAGTTTAGCACTCTCAAACAGCCTTTCTGCTACCTCTTGTAATTCCCTTTTGCTCCTTGCCAGCAGAAGTATGTATATATATAGTTACTTCCAATGCTGCACTAAACAGCAATATTGATAATGGATCAGTGTCACACACTGCATCCCACCTAAAAACTTGGTGTTTTCCAAAGTCACCCTGACCATCCATGTTAATTTTACTGGCATTCCCAGGACTCCTAAGGCCTTGCACATTCTTTCCTTGATGATGGAGTTATAGGTAGCTTTAAAATCTATGAATAGCATCTTAGTTGGGATCTCATATTTATATGTTGCAGTTAGTATTTGCTTAAGTGTGAATATCTGGTTCAAAGTAGATCTGTTTCTACGAAAACCACCCAGGGCTATCTCTATAAATCTCCATCCTTTACTTGACCAGTATCGCAAGTACTTTATATGTGATGTCCGATATTGCAATCCCTCTATAATTTTTACATTTCATTCTGTCTCCTATTTTGTGCGCCAGAACTATCACTGTCCTTTTCCACTTTTCTGGAATTTTTTCAGGATTCCATATTGCCCTTATAATGTCATACACCTTCTCCATAACAATGTCCCCTCCATACTTTAGGTTTTCAACTGCTATTCCATTTTTGTCCAGACACTTGTTGTTCTTCGTCTTGTATATTATTTTATCTGTTTCATTCTTGTCTGATTCTCTAGCTTCTTCCTGTAATACACTACTACATTTTACATTGTCGTTACTTATCTTGTGCTTACTTTATCTCCCCGTAATCTTGTAAATCTCTTTTCTTCCCACTTTTGTATTCCTCGGCAGAGAGAGTGGCAAATGTTTGAACTAAATGAAATGAATTTATATAGAAATATTTAAAAAAAAAAGCCATTTATTTATACCTATATGTTTTATTGTACAAAAATAGTAAAATATAACATAGAAATAACAATTTTTAATATAATACAGCCTATTATAGTTAGATCAAAGAACTCGAGGAGTAAAGCGTCTTTTTTATAATTTACAATTTTAATTGTTAAAAACTCTACACATTCTATCAACCTATAATGTTTATTCTGACATCATTCTGAATTCTTGTTCTACTAATATGTAATTAATAATAGATTTTTATATAGATCTACCTACTACTCTTGTATATTTATGTATATCTTTGTAATGATACCTTGTATTTGTTATTACCATGTTATTCGCTATGTAGAAGTCTAGCAATCTATCTAGCAAGATAATAATCATTATAGGTGTCATAAACATGCTATTTTTTTATCTCTAACTCCTCATCAGCTATCATGTATTTTACATTTCTCAGATCATTGCTTACATTCACAAATTATTTATTAAATTCATTCACTATGACTTCATCCTCTTACTACTTCATTGTCATCATAATTGTGAATTATTTTAAAGTCTGTTGAACTTGTAGCTGCACATGTGTTAGTTTGGTCCTCAATTGATGTGTATTTCTAAAGTTTATCTTAATATATAATACTTAATTTTCATTGACTCTATGTTAACTACAAGAAAAGTACTACATTTTAATTATTTTTTTAAAATGGAATGACCAACTTTTTTTATTTGATCTTTATACCTTATAAAACCCTTTATTCAATCAGATAATATTCCTGTTGTGAAATGCAACATTACAGAGTTATTAAATTTTTAACATTGAAAATAACATTATGTCCCTTACATTTTAATTTTTTCATCATTATTCATGCGATTTTACTAAAATTTCTTTAAAATGTTTAAAGAAGGATTATTTTATCTTATAAAAGTGCATTTCCGGATTTTCTTTATACATCAATCGAAATATAAAACTTTTTAATATCACTTTTCTTCAATTTTTTAAATAGAACATTCTAAATATAGTACCATGTATCAATAGAGTGTTAATTTACCTTTAAAATGATACCAATACGCATTTTTTATTTAATTCTAAACAATTATAAAGAACCGTACATTTATTTATATAAGGCAGTGCTAGTATCAAAATATATTAAATATGTTAAGTTTCCGTCTTAAATTATTGTAACAAGTTAAGAATGTAATCAAGACTTTTAAGTAAATGCTGAGTATATAGATGATAGTGTTCCTGGGGGACATTCCATGTCCTTGGTCTTCCTTTTTTATGTTGCATTCAAAGTTTTGTTTCAATATAAAAACACTAATTGATTTTTAGGAAATTAAAAGTGTTAAGATTTTTCAGTAAAAATTAAAGGTACATAGTTTGCCGAATATCTGGAAGACATTCCCCCAGATGGTTCTTTTTTATGTTGTTTTATGCTCTCTTTGACCACAGGGATGTTGATAATGATGAAAAATTGAATTGTAAGTGAAGTAATGTTATCTTCCAAAAAATCGTTAAAAATTTAATAACTCTGCTAAAGATCTAAATTTGCTGTTTTTGAAAACTGATGATTTAACAAAGCAGATGTCAGACTTTAATATGCATCTTGAGAAGGCAATGAAGGGTCAAAATCGACAGTTAAGTGGTGGTGTGGTACCTAGTGAAGAAAGTATTTACGAGGAGTTTAAGAAGTTTAAATCTGAAACACTCACTTTTATTGGTTCCTTTAAAGTGTTGGTAGCGCAGAATGGTGACAAGATCTTGATGAAACAATAACTCTCAAAGAAACTGTGTTGAACATTGTTAACAAACTGAAAATTGGGAACCCGAAAAATTATACATAGATGGATGTCACAGACTAGGAAAGTTTAAATTTACGTCTTACTCGTTTAAACATAATATATATTCCTATAAGAAAAACTTAAAAAGAAGTAAAGTATTAATTACTGAATAGCTGAAAAACAAGAAACGATTTTCAAAAGGTATGCCAAAAGTATCCAGCAGTTAAAAAAATTAATCTAAAGCTAAGAACTCCAGGCCAGTAACGTGGAGGATAAACAAATACGTTATACATATCAAAGATCAGCTAAGCGAGAATGGAGAAAACTTTTTTTATCTTTAATTGGATTGTCACCTTAGTTTAATTAATTTTATTTTCTTATTGTATATATATATTTTTTTTTCTTTACATTATATTTAAAAGTTGCATAATACAATAGATTATTTATTTGCAATGCAATACTGTACAATGTTTTTTAAACCCTATTATTTGATGGGAGAAAAATACTCTTTTTAGCTCATTTAAATTGGAAAACTGCACTGATTTTGCCAATTCACAAGGGAAGAGACAGAAGGCATTGTGATAACTACACAGAGATAACTTTGCTTAATACAACAATGAAAGTGTATGAAAAGATAATAGATAGAAAGATAAGACTAGAATTAGAGCAAGTTTGAGAGGAAGAACAGAGTGGCTTTAGAGAAGGATGGAGTGTCCAGGACCAAGTTATTGAAAAGAAACACGAAAAAAATATTGTGGTATACAAGACCATGAAGTCAGAATCATTTAAAACCACAAGTGGATTATAACAGGAAGGAAGCCTGAGCCCCACGCTATTTAACATGTATATGGAGAAAATAATCAAGACCTACAAAGGAAAAGCAAAGGAACTGAGGGTTGGCTACGGAAGGGTGCAGCCAGTAAGAGTGTTAATGGGAGCATTTGCAGACAATATAGTGATAGTGGTCAGAACAAGAAATGACTTCGAAATGGATCTAAGAGAATGGGAAGCCAAGTTCAACATAAACTAAATAAAACTTACTAGAGTGTCACCGCATTAAATTAAACTAATTGATGATATAATAGTAAATAATAAGTTATAGATTATTGATTCGGGGGTTCTGGATATTGGCATGGTATCTAATTAAGAGTCATTCTTGTCAAATCTTTATGCTTTCCCTTGGTTTCCTGGCAGTCACTGATGAGATATTAAGAGAAATTGACAATAAAAATCTTGTTGCTCTTGTTGTTTACTCATAACTATTTTGTAATATATGAGCCTTGAAGTTAAGTCTACTCAACTGTTGGCTTCTTATTTACCCAATAGATATCAGCAAGTAAAGCTGCCTGCAGGGACAGTCTCTGGGTTGTCTTATATGCTATTTACACCTCTTTTTTGTACTCTTCTCTTAATTATAGCAAGTATCATGTCTATACCAACGACACACAAATTTATTTACCATCCTCTACATCTAATTCCAAATCAGCAGAGGAACATTTAAAGTCAGATTTTAATACTTTAAATATTAATTGCACTCAACACAGTCTGACTATTAACCCACAAAAGAGTAATATTCTTATATTTGGAAGTAAGCTAGCTGTTAGTGATCTCACTCATGCTCAAGGCATCCTGAACAATTCTTAATCCAATTATTTCATTCCAATACATTCTTGTATTAATAATTGAAGCTATTGTTGATATAATACAAATACCTAAATACCGATTTAAATCAGTTTTGGTAAATTGAAATATTTTTGCTGGGTCCTTAGAAGTAGTATATCCATAAGTGCATCATCAAAAAAAATATTTGAAATAGTCATAGGGTGTTTCCAAATTTGGAATTGTTTCTGACAAGTCTATATTATCAGTAAAGGCTGCAACATCTCCAAGTTTTTTCTTTCTCCACAATCATTCCTTGCATTTCCAAGACACAGATGTAGATTTCTTTTGAGTAGGATAGTAGATATTTTGTTTCAAAATATTCGTACAGTTCAGAAACAGGATTGTTGGCTTCGGGTTTGAATTCTTCATCTTCACTACCTTCATATAATTCATCTTCACTTCCACTGTATGTCGTCAATAAAATCAAATAATTCATAACTGGTCAACTCTTCTAAATTTACTTCTGCCTGACCGTTTTTGTACACAACAAGCATCTAAAATTAAAAAAAATGTATATAAGTACATCAAAGTATATAAAAAAATGTCAGCTTCTTACATTTTAGCATGTAAGTATACTACTTAGTGTACTTATGCCAAATTTACATTCAGCCCACTTTTTATCTGATATAAGATACTTAAATGCACACTGATTCATATTTGAATTACAAACTAATGGCCATGTAAAAACACCAAAGCACAATATATAAATGATCTGATAAGACTAAAGCAAACTTTATAAATTAAGGAATATAAAATAAATTTATTATCCTTACTTTGTTTATATGTTATAAATTATTTCACAATGAAAATCACAATTTTTCTTGCTTAACAGCACAACATTAGATTCGCAATTTGAGAACTAAATTTTTGTTATGAAACACGACGTCACGTCAATTGGTGGGAAAATGGTTCATTTATTAATCTACATGTAAAACATATCTTAAAAATGTGTAAATTTTAAGTTATTGCTAGTTAAGTAGTACTATTTAATTCTCGTAACAAAGTTACAATACAATGCGTTCAGAATTCCTGTTTAAGATTTATTTATGGATTGAGAAGAAGGGACAGGATCTCGCACATGGTGAAGAGAGCCGTCTGGTTGTGTATGGAGAAGCAGAGGGTACTTCATGCTGAGTGTTTCTATCACAAACTTACCTCTACTTGTACTCCTCACTATCTTTACAATAAAATTACATATAGAACTGATGTGCACAATATTAATATCAGATGCCTTAAAGATCTGAGCATCCTCAAACAAAGACTTGAGTCATTTAAGCATAGTTTTTCACACTGTGCGCTCTCTATTTATAAATCCTTCTTCTTTTAGGAGAGGAACTGGTTCTCAACTAACATTGGTGTTACTGATCAGGCTGCTAATTTTGTTAAGTGTGTTTAGTATTCTTACTGTTCTAATGCTTATATGCGGAGAGAGTCTACTAGGTTTATGCAGCATTAATGCCTAGGGTTGGACTGTAATACCAGACGGTCATCTTCAATGACCAGTCTGTGCCTATTCCTATTTGCTTGATATTTATTTTTTTTTTGCACATATATAGATTCTGTTTCTAGGATTTTTTTTTAATGTAAACTGAATAACTGTTTGTTTTGAACCCATAAATGAACAATAAATCATTATTATTCTTGTTGATCAAAGCTGTAAAGAGCTTGTACATTGTCGACAAGCATGTAATGGGCCTATAATTCCTAGGATCTGTCCTGTATCCTTTCTTGAAAAGTAAGAAGGTATTCTCCTCAGAGAGATAGTCAGGGATACTCGTAGAATCCCCCAGAGCTTTCGTGAATGAATAGACGAGGTACCTGTGGGTAGATGACAAAATCTCAAACCATGGCAGGCCGTGTGGAATCATCTAGTTGATACATGTCCTGATGCTGAAGTACGTTTTCAATTTTTCTTCGAATGTCATCCATTTCTTCAGGTGTTAAGTACTTCTTTCAGATGATGACATTCTTACGGTCTGCAATATTTT
>JAUIMW010002811.1:0-10247 GCA_033557785.1 Enochrus cinctus | reverse complement strand
GTGGGTGTAGGGTCCTTAAGATTTGTATAAAGGGCTCCCAATTTCCTCGGGTTGACAAGAGCCAAGGTCACACCGCAGTCCCTCAAAACCCTCACCAATTGAGGCATTAAGTGCTAGATGTTTCTGATTTTTTTAAATTTCTAAACTAAAATCAAATTCTAAAATTTACAGATACTCATTTTCTACTGCTCTAGTGCCCGTGCCTTACTACCGCATTCATACTCACGCCCTGTAGGATGTGCAGTCTCAACTCACTAGAAAATGATCTATATATAAATGGCAAACTCTTTGTGTCTCATATGTGTAGAGTTATTAGTTAGTAAGTGATAATTAATAATTTCTAAGGGAAATATCCCGGTTTGAAGGACAACTGAATACGCTTGGCGTGTCTAAAATAAATGCAGTAGGTAGTAATAAAGGGATTGTTCAATAACGAAAATAAAACGAAAGGAAATTGACGGAACAATGTTTGTCGCTTCAGTAATTTGCTGATATCCTCTCTTCCTGAGTTGACCAGCACCACGTTGTTGGCTGCTACTATAATAAGAGGAAGGGTAAGTACGAAGGAGTTGAGAATACATTCTAAAATTTAGGACCTAAAAAGAAGCGCGGTAAATTCTAATTTCATGAAAAAGTTATATACTTTTTGAAAATATGATCTTATATAAATATTCAAGTACTTTGTGCATACTAGCAAATTACATTTTTTATCTTATTTTTGCAATTTGTCTTGAGTTTATTTCACAAAATAAAAAAATTCTTCTATCCTATTTATGAATTTCTTACAATAATGTTTAGATTACACTGAGGATTTCGTATATTAATGTTAGCTCTCCGCGTTCCAGTTTAAAAAAATATTCATAGCATTTTATTTATTCATGTTTTAATGCCATTAATATATCTGACACATTGTTGAGCTCTCATTGATCAAATGATATGTTAAGTACACTTGTTTGGTCATAATAATAATAATAAATTTTAGGTTTACTTGCCGATTGAATTGATCATCTTGAGCCAGGCATTTAGTCCCAATCTTTTGTCAGTTCCGTTAATAATAATAATAATAAAAAGCTTATCCCAAAGTCACTACAAACAAAGGCACAGCAACGTGGCTAAGATTGTCCATCAGGAATTTGCGTTGAAGTATGCCCTCCTGCCATCAAGAGAACAATATTACAAATACACCCCATCCCGAATTCTGGAGAACAACGAGGCAAAGGTCTATTGGGACAGAACCATCTTAACGGACAAAACTGTGCAGCACGACAGACCAGATATCACTGTTATCGAGAAAAAAAACAAACCGCATATTCCTTGTTGATGTCGCAATACCGGACACAATAAATTTGAAACTACCTTCTCCGAGAAAATTCGCAAATATCTCTACCTCAAAATGGAAATGACACAGCAACTGGGATCAGAACATATAAGAATAGAACCCCTTGTGCTGTCGCCGACAGGAATTGTTCCGAAGACGCTGTTAGGAAATTTGAATGTCTTACGTCTGGATACCCTGCTACACCATCGTCAAAAGACAGTTATTCTTGGCACATGTAACACGGTCAAAACGTTCCTAAGCCTTACCTTGTCTTCGGCCCAGCCCGACAAACGTAAGCTAACCACGAAAGCGAGAAAAACAAAATTAAAATGAATAATAATTATTGATGGAGATGGAGTTGATGTGAAGAGATCGTTGGCTTTGTTAAAGGACGGCCATCTTTACCCAGAGACCGAGGGATTCATGATAGCCATCCTGCATAGAGTAATCGCAACCAACAATTACAGGTATCACTACCTAAAGTAGGATGTGTCAGACAGATGTGAAAAATGCGAAACCATAGGCGAGACCATAGAGCACGTGATGGGAGGATGCCCAATTTTGTCTGATCCTGTTTAGCTCGGAAGACACAATCAACTTGCCAAGGTAGTGCACCGGCAGCTTGCGATCAAGTACGGACTGCTTGGTGAAGATTCTCCGCCATACTACAAATATGAGCCACGAATATGAGCACTACGTGCTGTATTGGGACTGGCCCATAATCACCGACAGGACCTTTGACTACAACAGGCCGGATATTCTCCTGATAAAGAAGAAGAAATAAACGGGGACCATCATAGACATTGCGGTACTACTCTCCCACACCATCACTAAGACGGAAAAAGAGAACATAAGTACGAGAATCTGGCGTTTGATTTGAAGAACACGTGGAGACTTAATCAGGTGCGAATCTTCCCCCTGGTGATATCCGCGGAAGGAATCATGACGAACAATTTTTAAAGGAATATGCAATTACTAGGATTACCGAAGATCATCACCAACGTGAGACAGCGAGCCATATTGCTGCAAACCTGCCATATTGTGAGGAAATTCCTCGGAGATGATCAAGAAGCCGGAATGAACTTTCCTCTTCGCGTCCGAGCCGAACCGCTCTTAAATTTTCCGGCATAAATGTTGAATCTGCCGATCAGCATTTATGCTGAGAAATGCATAAACTCGACCATAATAATAATAATTACCGCACGGAGGCCATGTTCTGAATATGGATATCTAATTGTGCACATTTTGAATATGTCTTGGTGGTTTGCGTCACCACGGTCCGAGCTCAACTGTCCGTTGTCACATCATTAGAACCCATCTATCACAATTTTTATATACCTCCCTAATCCTTATTCCTAATACACACCAGCAAGCAGTAGCTTCAAACTGCACCCTTGCGTGGATTCCGGGTTATAATAGTCCAAGGTACTCTCTTCCTGTCGTAAAAGGCGATTAACAGGGCACACCCATCATGATGGAGACAAGAAGTAGGAGAAATGGAAAAGGGCCGCGCCTGCGGAGCCGACGCTGGACATGACAGTTTGCAAACCGTCGCAGGGAGCTGAGGAGGCGGGCCCCTGTCATTCAACAAACGATAGCTCAACACAACAATCGAGGAGTGGAACCAAAAGACAGGGTAGAAGAACATAACCACTCTACCTAATAGCTCGCTGGGCTGCTGTTAGGAAAAAAGATACCAAACGTATGAAATGGACTCGAGAGATGAACATTGAAGTTATCCGAGCATTCTACTACGTCGATAAGTGCCAAGATGATCCACTACCAGATTGGAGATCTTCCCTTCATGCGGAGTTTACCAGGAGACATCCGAAGATGCATGGGACGGAACAAAATATTGCAGAACGTAAGAATGTCATCATCCGAAAGAAGTAATTAACACCTGAAGAAATGGATGGCATTCGAAGAGAAACTGGAAACGTACTTCAGCATCAGGACGCGTAATAACAAGATGATTCCACTCGGCAGGAGGACTCGGAAGACGACCAAGAACAGCGAATTCAACTCCAACAGAAGAAAATTTCTCCGTCAATTGGAACAAAAAGATGAACACCAGCATGCATTTGGCTTGGACTTGCGATAATAATAATATGGTTCTTTGGGATGCAATCAGCAACTTAACATCGACGCCGTGGTTCTCAAGCAGGTGCAAACAAGGAAACGCAATCTTCACGTCTGCTACATAGATTACGCGAAAACATTCGATTCTGTACCCCATGACTGGCTAGTTAAAGTTCTGGAAATCTACAAGATTGACCCAAAGATAAGACAAAGCTTACAACATCTCATGGCATCATGGAAGACCAGCTTATGGATGAACGAACAGGACGTAGGAGAAATCAACGAAAGGAAAGCGATTTTCCAGGGAGATTCACTTTCGCTTGTTTGGTTTTGCCTAGCTTTGAATCCGATGTCGACAATCCTTAACCGGATGCGATGCGGGTTCAAGTTGAATACGAAACGCCAGAAGAGGTTATCTCAATTACTCTACATGGATGACCTGAAGCTCTACGGCGAGACAGAGTAAGAACTTGAGGAGCTTATGAACATCGTAGAAGTATACAGCCGGGATATCGGAATGAAGTTCGGGCTCGACAAGTGCTCCAGGATAGCTATCAGGAAAAGAATCGTGGAAGCATCACTGGATGAACATCGTGATATCAAACAGCTAGAACCGGAGGAGAATCAACGACTGGACCATGCAATGCTAAAGAGAGAATTCCAGGACAAATACCAGAAGAGCATAACAAAGCTGATGTACACTCATCTCTCAGGAGGAAACCTCATAGCCGCCATAAACGCCTGGGCGATACCGGTCCTTGTCTAATCGTTTGGGATGGTTAAATGGTCAGCCACAGATGGAAGAGCTGGATAGGCTAACTCGACGGATCTGCACCAAATTTCGAAAGCTTCATCCGAACGCTTCGGTAGGAAGATTGTACGCATCACGAAGGGAAGGAGGAAGAGGACTCAATAACATTTAGAGACTGTGTCTTGCTCGGGAAAAGATGATGCGTGAAAGTTTTCTGTCTTCTGACGATGAACTGACGAAGGAAGTGACAAGAGAGGACAAAGGATATACGCCACTCCGGTTAGGCCAACCGAACTATATTCTGGAGGCAGAATCTAGAAAGGACCACGACAAACAATGGAAGGAAGGAGCTCTATACGAAAGATACCCTACCCTACTCGGTGGAGATGGAGTTGATGTGGAGAGCTCGTTGACTTGGTTTAAGGAGAGTCAACTTTGCCCAGAGATGGAGGGATTCATGATGGCCATCCAGGACAGAGTTATCGCAACCAACAATTACAGGAAGCGCTGCCTAAAGGAGGATGTGACGGATAGATGTCGAAAGTGCGGAACCGTAGGCGAGACCATAGAACACGTGAGAGGAGGATGTCCGATGTTGTCTGATACTGCTTACCTCAGAAGACACAATCAGCTTGCCAAGACAGTGCACCAGCAGCTTGCGATCAAGTATAGATTGCTTGGTAAAGATTCTCAGCCATTTTACAAATATGAGCTACGACCAGTACTGGAGTCCAAGGAGTACGTGTTGTATTTGGGCAGGCCCATAATCACCGACAGAGCCGTTGCCTACAACAGGCCGGATATTCTGCTGATTAAGAAGAAGGAACAAACGCGGACCATCATAGACATTGCACTACCATTCTTACACAACATCGCTAAGACGGAAGGAGAGAAGATACTGAAGTACGAGAATTTGGCGTACGAAATGAAGAATACTTGGAGACTAAATCAGGTGAGAATCTTCCCCTTGGTGATATCCACGGAAGGGATTATGACGAACAACTTTGCGATGAATCTGCATGTACTAGGATTACCGAAGACCATCGTCAACGTGAGACAGCGAGCCATACTGCTGCAAACCTGCCACATTATGAGGAAATTCCTAGAGGATTAAGGAGTTGGGATGAACTTCCCTCTTCGCGTCCGAGTTGAACCGCTCAAGTTAGAGTGGTCGGTAAATTTTCCGGCATAAATGCTGAAACTATGGCTCAGCATTTATGCTGAGAAGTGCATTAACTCGACTATAATAATAATAAAATAAGTGTCATTAGGGTAGCATAGGTGTTTTCTACTTCCCTTTAGCATCATCTTTTTAGGCAGTTTTGAGTCGTTGTTTCTTGAGATAGACATTGAATTCGCTTACTCCTTGTGTGATTCTCCCCGGACTCATTCTAATATGTCACGAAACTGTTTCAATTATATACAGCCAATAAATCGCCTTACCCGCGGCATTTTTCTCTATTCTTAATGTTTTTCGTAACCAACGATAAGCTATATGACCACAGTAATTGTGCGTTATTACAGTACAGTATTAAATACGTTTTTAATAATAACCTATTTCATTGTTTTAATCATAATGCACCTTTGTCCTTGACAAATACTTTAGAGAGATAGTGCACTTTAAATAATAGCAATACTTGAGATTGTTATAGGTCTCTAAAAATTGTATCGGCTTTAATTCATCGTGAAATGCGCATAATTTACACTTGTATTCAAATAATTTTCTGAACTAACTCTGATTAACTTAAATCTAACTATTTGGCTATTTTAACTGAGTGAATCTCATCTCTTTAATCACTGACTTACTGACTTTTGTTAAGAACTAAATTATTATATTATAAACAAAAGATGCGTATGAGAACAGCTAAAAATAAGAAAAGTCAGTTGCCATAAATCTAAAGAAAGATGCTTGTGCAACAATGTGCAATTGAAATGTAAATGCCACATGTTTTCCTCGCAAATAATAGACTTGTAGCATTGATCACAAAAAGGAGTAACGACTTGACACATCTAGACTTAGTATGTGCAATGACATAACTTTTGATTCAAGCATAACTTATCATTTTAACTACTAAAGAAAGAAATCACTAAATACACACACAAATAAATTTGGCAAATGGCATTTGTATTTGTATGAACACGAAATCTGCGTACCCAAAAATGGAATTTTTTAAGTAAAAAGTCTTATCGTCTTAACAAATTAAGAATTAATAAAAAATGTCTTACAGTAAATTAACAAATGCATTTTTATAAGCTACGATCATCTTCGACCTCTTTAATGTAATCCCCTGAGATATAGTACACTTTTGTCAGCACTTTTTCCAGTTTTCGAAGGACTTTTGATATGCGCCCTTTCGAGGTTCTTTTCAGTTTTTTGAACAGAAAAATGTCCGGTGATTACGGTATTGTTTTTGACCAGAAAATCTCAAACAATGATGTGTAATAGTAATAATGTATGAAGTGGTGTAATATCTATGACTGATTGTTCCACTATTCCGGATGTATTGCTTTACGCAAACGGTACATACCTTCAAGGCAATATTCCTTATTGACCTAACGACCGCAGGCACTCACAATGCACTACACATTGCAATCGAAGAAAACAATGAGCAAAACCTTCACATTTGGTAAAACTTGGCTCTTCAGACAGTTTCCATTGAGAAGATTGGGTGATGCTCATGAGGCGGTTCTTTTTGTCAAAATTTAGCCATTTTTGAAACAAACTTCGGTGCCATTCTTTTCATGCCCAAAATATAAAATTTTATTTTTGATACAAAATTTCTTATAGATTCTTTGGTTCAATTTTGTTGATAGCAAAAAAATCACCAAGCTTACCGAATTACACATAACCCTTGTATTTGCCACAAAAAAAACAACAAAAAAATATTTGATAATGTTAGCATATGCTGGGAACATGTGTACCAAGATAACAGCAGCAACAAAAATCAAAAATTGAATGTAGGTATTTTTCAGAGAAATTTTAAAGTTCATATTTTTTAACGATGTCGTATAAACGAGCTCCTACAATTAAATATCCGAACTGGGCGTTCCATATCCCTTAGGCTAGGTATCAGGGAATGGGAATGGGTTAAAACTGACTTTGATGCTTCCTGTGCAGGTTTATGTAAGATGTTGTTGTGTCGGTGTAAAATTAAAAAAAAAATCCAGTTGACTGAATGTTTTGAATTCTTAAAGGAAGTGTTTGGGGAAAATTGCATGTCAACTAGTCAAATTTTTGGATGGCAAAAATGAGTTCTGTGATATCAAGAACCGATGAAAACATTCAGTTGGAGATTGATGAATTTTATAGGTTAATCATGATCGCGGCACTCCGACTGAAACAAGGATTTTAAAAAACTTTACTAGATAGAGGGACGAAATAACGTATCACCTGCACTAAAAGCATCAAAAGCAATTATATTTCATATCCAGTTCCCCATCCTTAATGGCTAAGGCATGCGCGGTTCGATTATGTAATTGTCACATTTAGCATATACATGTTTGTACCCAGCTACTGACGGGATCTACTGCACAAACCGTGTTGAGCAGCGGAATCATCCATTTTACATAGAGAGTTTTACGTACTTTCCCTGCATTCTGGTTCTATTTGATGAGAATGCACAGCTTCCACGGACTACAATAGCAAATGTTTAATTATTATGTTTACATCATACAGAAACACCAGAAGCCTTGGGACACAGGCACCTATGAACCAGAATCTGTGTTATGTTGGATGGTTGCCCCACCTCACAGGAAAATGGAGTCTTCTATTTCCAGCTTGTGAAATGCCTTATGGGCTCGTGCCGTGCTCTTCCGGAAAATTTTCATGATTCTGTCTTGGACCTGTTCAATTCAATAGACGAAAAAATTCAGTTCAGCGTTAAACAAATAATAGAGGAGACGCTTTCTGGATACGTTGGCATCGTATAGAAATTTTTCTTCAAACCAACCCCTGAGATACAAGATAAACTTCATTCAGGTCATGAAGTTCCGTATTACCAAAATCAGTCACTCCCACTAACTGATTAAAAATCTAAAAAATTTCTCCGGAATTCTTAAAGACGTTAATTTCCCAAAATACCACACCATCATCTGATAAGCCTATCCATCAGAGCCCAGAGACAGGTTTTACAGGCTTGGAGGCCATTTGGTCGTAATAACACCATATTCAAATCCAGAATACCTCCCAACTTGAAAAGAAAAGTATTCTACCCGTAATGATTGTGAGACTTGATTCGTGAATACAGTTATCACACAGAAACTTCTCACCCCCCAAATAGCTATGAAATGAAATACAAGAAAAGAAATAACTGGATCAGAGAAAGAACCAAAGCGACTGAAGTTATAATTAGAATCTAGTCGCTAAAATGACAATGGGCTGGGCATATTCCAAGAAGGACCAATAACACAGGTCTGCAAAAAAAAAACTTTTTCAAAAATTGTTTTGATTTTGTACATATCTTTATGTAGTTTTTGCGCTGATTTCAAAAATTGATATTGGTTTTTTTCTAACACGTAAAGTTTGCCTACAAAATAAAGTTGAAGTATTTGGAAAAAGTACAAAAACGGAAAATTTTTGATTTATTTTTATTATTTTAACACCAAGTAAAAGCAAATAGAACAACAATATCTAGCTGTGTTCTTGTGAATTTCCTCTCTTTAACATCCAACAGTTGTCTACCATCACATTGACATTCCATCGACCTCGGTATGTGCACTCCATGTCTTTTATATCTTGATGGAAACGTTCTACTTATTCCTCACTTACAGCCCCAAGATTTTCTGGAAAGTAGTCCAGATGTGAGTGAAGGAAATGGACTTTGACACTCATTTTGAAATCCAACATTCGGTAGTTTTGTAACAATTCGGCAACTAAAGTTTTAAAGTTTGGGTCTTTTTTGCTTCCAAGAAAGCCCGTTATAAGTTTAAATAAATCCCAGGATTTTTTTCTGCCCTTCCCATCTTAGTGACAAAGATTTCATATTTTAAAAGTTTTCTTATGTCAGGCCCAGCAAAGACTCCCTCTTTCAGCTTAGCATCGGATAGACCAGGAAAATATTCACAAAGATACTTGAAACACTCTCCTTCTTTGTGTAATGGTTTCACAAACTGTTTCGTTAACCCCAATATGAGATGAAATGGTGGAAGTAAGATCTTTTTAGGATCCACTAAACTTTATCTTTCTACATTTCTAACTCCAGGAACAAAAGCATTTCTGACTGGCCACGTCTGCTTGACATAGTGTTGTTTCCTGTCACGGCTATCCCATTTACAGAGAAAACATGGAAACTTTGTGTAACCACTTTGTTGACCTAGTAACATGGAAATAACTTTCAGAGTAACTGAACAAACTGAATTAAAAACAAATTCAAGATTTTAGCAGGATTCTTTCAAATGGACTGGACAGGCACAGAAGCATATTGGTTACCATTGAGTAGAAGTTCAGCTTTCAAACTCCTTTTTGATAAATCGACGAATTGATTGAACACTTCCATGATTCCAGGTCATTATTACAGAAAACTAGTTCACCCTCTTTTGTAAAAAAGAAAAAAATATCTTTTCTCTAAATCAGTACCATAAAAATGAAACACCGGAAGCTAACATGTCTTTCTTTAAGTCTTGACTCTAAAATTTCCGCTGAATCCTTTGGTAGGCCCAGATCTCCTACTAAATTGTTCAAGTCTGATTGAGAAAAAAGTTTAGAACCATTGGTACCTGGATCGTAGCTGTCATCATTATCGCGGCTACTATGTATCATTTGGTCTAAATCGTCTTAAATATTGTTCAGAGTATCTGGAGGTGAAAGAATAGGCAACTCAGGTTCATGAAGAACAGGGCGAATAGCCGAACGTATGTTGGTTGGGTATATAATGTCCTTCCTGTTTTTAAAATTAAATCTTGCACCTAACAAGAACAAAAATAACAGTTATCAGTGTGATTTTTAGGCTTTCTCCAAATCATGGATTCTACAAAACGAAATGATTTCTTCTTACCTTGAAACCATTGTCAGTTCTTCAACACACACAGAACACACTATTTATATATATATATATATATATATATATATATATATATATATATATATATATATATATATAT
>JAUIMW010002810.1:0-10247 GCA_033557785.1 Enochrus cinctus | reverse complement strand
AATTTTAATTTTGTATATTCTTGTGAATTATGTTCTTTTGTATATTGCCTTTGACAATAAAGTCATTTATTATTATTTATTATTATCCTGAAGTTGTGGAAGCATCACAGAACGAACATCGTGACATCAAACAGTTGGAACCAGAGGAAACGTACCGTTATCTCGAAATGCCTCAGGATCAACGACTGCACCACGCAATGCAAAGAAGAAATATCAGGACAAGTACCAAAAGCGGACGACAAAACTGATTTAGGATCTTCAAATGGTGAGTTTCAGACTTGGAAGGGTTGGATAGGCGGATTTTAACTAAATTTCGAAAGCTTCATCATAATACTTCAGCTGTGAGATTGTACGCGTCACGAAGGGAAGGAGGAGGAGACCTCAATGACATCAGGAGTCTTGCTCAGAATATGATGATAAAAGGGATGAAGAATGCCAATCTTCAAAGTACGCATAATGAAAAATAATTTTTTCAGTAGTGCTGATCTTAGTAGGTAATTCATCTGATCTAATAAAAACTATGTTGCGATGTTAATTACTGTTAATAATTGAGCGTATCTCGAGAGTGTTAATGGGTTCCAGGAATATGGGGAACGGGATGATTTTTTTCACCTGGAGACACCATCAGCTCTTGATTCTTAATAGATGAAATTTTCAAGGGAAACTGGTGAATATCAAAATTAAAAAAAGCTTAAAGGGAGCCAGTGCTAGAAAGGCAAATTTCATAAAATTATAAAGTGGAAAGCACGTTTTTCCATATAAAATACGAAAACCTATCTTTTTTGCTTTTAGTTCGAATTCAAGGAGTTACCAGACCGTATGTCAAAAAGTATAAAATTTCTCGTATTTGTAAAGGCGCAGGTAGCGGATAGGAAAATTGAAAACGAAAGAATAATATATAATGTTCGGATTCCACGTCAAATGACCTCCAGTTTATTTTTATGATAGGATATTAAGGAACTCATCCGTAAAAACCGGAACGAGTTGGAAGAACATTAGTCAAAAACACCTGCCTCGGTCTATTAGAAGCGCCATGGAAACCATGAATTCCGTTCGCGAATTATGATCTTTCTGTGCTCCCCGCCGCAGAACCGCCGACCCCGAGACGAACTTTCTGTATTATCTGCGAAACCAGGACACCACTTTAAGAATGAAAGTCACGCAACAAATAATATCCACACTCGACCAAAAATACAAAGTATGCCTCAAGCTTACCTTTCCTCTTGCGTTCGCACGTATCTCCTTTTATTCTCATTTTAATCTTTCATACATATTTTCGCTTGCCAGCTGCATTTTTTATTGTGTGACGCCCTAGCTGTCATAGCAACTGCTTTCGCATACGAAATTGACACATTTTATTTTTTCATAGAGGCGTAAGAAGATTTATGAAAGTATTTAATTGTGCGATATTATTATCGCAATATTTTATATTTGTTGTGTGCTTCCTAAACAAGTACTCTTATGGTGTTGTAATTAACGTGGGCTTGACCATTAAGTTGTAACTTTAACTTTTTAGGTAGATTTTTATAATTTGTTAAAATTTTAATAGTTCTTAAAACTTCAGAGCATAATTGTTGATGTTTGATCTGTGATCGACGATTACTGAAAGTGGCGATGTGTAAATTATACAGTGAAGAGGTGTATATGGTTAACAATATAGGACCAATAATGAAGCCCTGTGGAGCTCCAGAAACAACAGGAAGTGGATAAGATGTAACATCTGCTCTCTTTCAATACGATTGGACGAGAGCAACGTAATAGCACGATCACCAAGGCCAATGTAATGCATAATACAAAGTAATGGTTGGTGATTGATTGTATCAAAGGTGCTGGTCACCCCCATCCAATGCATGCAAAACATCATCCATCACATCAAGAAGCACTGCAGCGCAATTATATCAAGGAGGCAATCCAGGCTGCCTATCAGGCAGAACTCTATATTGTGTTAAGTGTTTACGAAATTGTGGCGATAAGATTCTCTCAACATTTTTTTGAGATGACCAGGAAGATATTTATAGATCTCAAATCTGAATAGCTTGAAGGACTAGACGTTTTCGGAAGAGGTATAGCAAGTGAACGTTTCCATGACATGGAACATGTACTTTCTGAGAACCAATAGTTAAATATATGTTAGCACCTACCGCCGAAGACTGGACCAACGCAATCGCATCCGCCACATCCTCCTCCAATATCTATGAGAAAGCAAAAGAACTACCAATTCCGTCTAGCACGTGGCTAGTGAGTCCACTCTAGATAATCAGGAGTCCAGTCCTGAGTTCGTGTGAAATGGTCGTTAATTAAAATAGAATCACTAAGTCTATATTTTTTCTTAGTATGAATATTTAGTTTTGTTTCTTCCTCCATTCGTCGGGAGAGAAGAGCCTATTTTAAGCATCTGTCTTCTGGTCGCCTAATTTGTGTGACCCATTTTTCATTGAACTTTTGTGCATCGGAGAGTGCTTGAGGAGAGATTCTCATTCGTTTTTGTTTCTGTCGATGAAGTTGGAAGGATTGTCTTCAGTATCAAGTCCAATGCGGTGTGGGATTTGCCCCTGTAATATTGCTGCCTCTCACTCATGTTGTGAAGCATCAACATCTTTGGAAGTAAGATTTACTTCCTAAGACTCATTCGGGTTTTAAGTCGGAATGATCTCTCCAGACTGGTCGGAATACTGCTCTTGTATTGATTGATTTCTCGAACACCTTCGATCCCATCAATCAAAACTTACTTCTATCAATTCTAAATTACGTTGGTCTTATCCACTTCTATATATAATATATATTATTTTCATCAGTCTTCTGTATGACTCCTTACAGTATTGTATTTTTCATTTAACACTAAGGATGTTGCGGAGGCAATGCGAAATATTAATCTCCAAATCTTACTTGAACCATCTTCTAAACATTGCCCAAAAATTAACCCTACTGCTTTGCTTTTGTGCAAAAAATATTAAAACATGAAAAATTCGTGTTCCACGAGACTTTAGCCGCGATCGGTACGTTTTCGCAACATTGTGCGCAGCCTCGTTATTTTGATAATAATATATTTGCGCCAGAGAGAAATTGTTCGCAATGGTACAAGGCCTCCGTTAAGCTGAAGCGTTAAACCTTGTTAATAAAATATTTTTATGGCAGTTTATAATCTGTTTTTATGGGTTTACGGTGTTCGTCCCCCTTTCTCTAATAAAGAATTTTCTCCTTATCTGTGGCGTAACCTGCAGCGAAGACATTGCAGCCGCTGTTGAACTGAACCTATAAAAATTAAGAAATGAAAAGGAAGTGCTCTGTTTACCGAAAACCCTATATAACTGCAGTAAATGTTGCTGGTGACTGTTGTCTCTTTTATATTTCCCAATTATTCCTTGCGTTTAAAATCAAGTGGACGGGGGACCTACCCCCCAACGCGCGAGGAAATTTGAATTTTAGTGCCGGAGTACCGACGCTACTTGCTTTTATCGTCGATTATCAGCATTATTCTAAATTAAACATTAAATAACATTGTATATTTACGTTTACTTAATGCTGTTTACCGAAGCTTTATATTGAACGACAAGGGGTCCTCAGGCTGACTTGGGGCATCGGAGATTTATTTTCCTGCGGGTTTAACCGGTTTTTCCTCAAAGATAAGACATTTGCATATTGCTTTTCTTGCTAATTCCTCTTAGAAAACTGAAACACGAATAAAACCTTTCAATAAAAATTTCGTGTGTAGTTGAATGGCGAGTTCTTATGCTACTTTTATAGGAATTTCCATTTCAAAAAAAGCTGAGTTAAGTGAATAGAATCAATTTATAAAGAAAGCTCCTCATAAAAGGTGCCTCGGCGGCTACGGCCTCGCCGGCACATAGACAATCTTTGCGTAGATATTTACTTCGACCTTGTATAAACTTGACCAACGAAAAAGTAATAAAATGTTTATTTTCTTTTCAAATTGAACTCCACTTTGGCCGAGTAACGAAAATTCATTTATATTTTTGTGTACACGAGACGTAAAGTGGAAAACACTTTTATATATAAATATATACCGAAGTTATTTTTCTCATTTATTTTCAATATAAATAAGAACGGTATTTTTTCTATAAACTCAAATTTGATTCAATCTAAAAAAATCAAAAAAAAACGCGAACCTTGACTTCTGAAATCGAGAATTTATCAAATATAAGTTGAAGTATTTCTTTAGGGCCCTTCTTGCAGTTTGGGTTTTTTTCGTGCAACGCTCTGACGTTTGAATATTAGAAATACAAACAAAAATATTTTGAAAAAAAAAAATTGTTGACACTTTTTACACAGGCTCCAATGCTCCAAGAGGAAAAACGCACGTCAATCTCGCTAGTGTAAGAACATTTTAAAAATAAACGATTGTAGACATTTGCGGCATCTGAAAGAAATATAGCGAAATAATGTTATGTTATCATTTCATATCAATTTTTATATATACCTATAGGAAACACAAAATAATAAGAAAGTATTTGTGCTTATCACTCGATGCCCATGGGAATCCTACCGATTTATAGAAAGAAGCCAATGAAAAACGATACTTCCATTTATATTCATTAGACGGCTTTTTTAAAATTATTTTTGTCACCACTAAAGGAACAAGCCTCACCTAAGCTCAAAAGAGCTTATCACCACTTACACCAAATTAAAATATAATTAACACGAGACAGTGTTTGTAAGGTAGGAAGGGGTATTTATTAAATGAAACGTATAGAGCAAACCAGGAAACCACAAATTAGACAACATTTCCAGTAAAAAGAGAAACGAGGTTAGGTTCCTGCCAAGTTCCATTGAAACTGTTGATGTCACGTCTCATTAAGGGATTTATCAACACCAAAGCAGCGAGTTTATCCAAGGTAAATAATTAATAACTAAAACATAACTATCTAAAATTAAAACTTAATTAGAAGGTATCGATCGCGAAATTAGTTCGACACCAATTAGACCGAGTTCTAACCGAAATAATGATTTTCGCGAGAGCTGCGAGCTTCTTCATCTACCGTACGTGCATTTCGAAAATAAATAGTCTACTAAAAAATGCAAATTCCCCGGGAGAATTAAAATGCCGCTAAAATTCTATTAATTTCACACCCTCGCGAATCAAAAATAGATGGGTTCAAACATTATCGTGTTTTTGCACTTTATACCCTGAACAGAAATTGCCCCCTTTTCGAATTTATTTCGCAATATTTGGAGACTTAACCTTTAAATTTAGTTCGTTTGCAGAGTTTCCGGCTTGAAATTCTATAAATTGAGGGACGAGTGGGATTCCTTGGAAGACAAATCCGGAGCTAAAATACAATATTGAGGCGCACTTTATACGAAAGGGGACCCACCATAAATTTGTCACTCAATAAATCACTTTTTTTGGGGCTGCACATTTTTTCTTATCGCAAATCTGTTAACAAAATGGTTATAGAGCTATTTCGCGCTTGATAACTTAGGAAGATCGGTAGGCAATTTATTTAAAAATGGAGTAAAAGTGAAATAAAATTTGGATGAAAGAACAGTTAAATACTTAAATAGAGACGCCATATTTGAATACCGAACTGTTCCGATACAGTAATACATTGTGTTATAATTTGATGTGCAACTAAGAAAGCAGGTGATGTGCGAGAGTTAACAAGAAATTTACGTAAAAACTTCTGCAAAAGGTTGTGGTCCGGTTCGAACACTCGCAATTGAAACTCAACGTCAGTCTCCACGTCTCGTCTTCTAAATATGCCATCATCACCACTTATACTAATGCATTCTAATGCATAAATAATCGCTCACAGCCAAGTTCGCTAGCCAACGTTGAAATTAACGTTGAAGCCATTGCTCGACTAAGACGGATGTGATGTTTCAACAGTAACTTCTCGAAATTACGAGCCGATAAATATCTCAGACAAATAACTAAAAGCTCTCCGTCATTAATAGTCCACATATACAAGTGGATTTGTCACATTTACGTAACATTTTCTTAGACATTTAGTCTCTAAGCTTTCCGAATAAATTTGGCTGAACTCCTCAACACGATAATATGACCCATTCAGAGGGGTGCAATTTATTAAATAAAGCATCAAAGTCGTCGCGGCGGCGCTCGTGCGCGGGGTGAGCAGCAAAGTCCGTAACCTGTTTAGCTTTCCGCCAGAATTTACCTTTCTGCAATACTAAATTATTTGCTCTTGTAATTACCCGAAATGTTTTTAGTTAAAGCTGTCTTCGTTTGCCGAAATGATAGGCGCCCGCACCGCCGAGGCCGGGCAAAGCGAATTATACGAAATTATTTCATACAAGTCCAAAAGTAGAAACGAGAAAGCTTTTAAACTATGCTAATCAAATTATTTATATGCAAATACACAACATGAATTATTAAATTTGTTTAACACGCATGTTAAAAAGCGAGTTAAGATCATATCAATTGCAGATTTTGCTTTATGTGCGTCCGGTCACTTAAAAGATTAAAGACAACCTATAGACGTCAATCTTTTTTTGGCAGTTTAGAAATAGGATCACGTACAAGTGGAAATCTTTTAGCCGGGAACTTCTTATTTAGAAATTGCTTCTACCACCCCAAGAGGGCTTGGGGTACGCATCGAAGAAAATATGGTTAATTGTTCCCCGTCGCGGTGTAAATAACGAGCGCTTAAATCGAGAAGCAGATGATATGCGAGAGTTAACGTCAAACAATTACTTTTTGTTTGTTTAACTAACTACGAAAAAAAAATCCGAAAAAGCCAATGTGTCAATGAAAACTTCAACGTAAAATATTTCAACAAAAGGATTCCTAACAACAATAAGAAAAGCATTTGTAAAAGAAATAAGAGAGGCCCATTAAGATAGCGACAAAGCGACTTAAAGCAAGCAATAAAAGGACGGTAATCGGTGAAATCGTTTAGACGCGACAACATGTAGGAAAATATAGAATGGACATGTTGAAGTAAAAAACAGTAATGCGTCTTTTCCGTTATAAATCTAGCGCTATCGCCCCAATAGTTTTGTTTCGGTAAACTAACAACCAAATCCGATAAATAAATCATGGATACGTTCCATTGTTGGAGAGATACAATCAGTAAACTGTTTTAATAAATATTTTGCAAACTGCATCACTTCCGAAACGAATCTACTTCGGCATCGATCTCAAGCGATAAATCTATTTTATTATATGGTACGTACAATACAATTAATAGGATTACGGTCGGAAAAAAAAAATGGAAAATCTACGGTCTAGGGCCGTTCCGTACCGTTCCCTTATCGCACCGCAGATTTTATGGTAACCTTTTTAGCTTAACGGCGCAAGTTTTACCGGTTTCGGTTTTCCAAGGGATATTTGAGTAATTTGTAAAAATGTTCGCTTTTCTCAGACGTTTCCTACATAAGCTATAATAAGCCCATAATCCAGTCGTTTTAATAGCGGAACGTGTGTGGAAAATAGAGAAAGGTTTTCGCGGCCTCGCCGCCGGTGACGACGGGGACGAAAATTACAAAACAATAAGAGATGAAAATGTTTTATCTAAGTTTGAAAACTCCCAGTGGCGTCATGCGTGACACAACTCTTCCCTCCCAGGACGACGAAGACAATAGGGCTGAGGGTTGTTTTCGCCTACAGATGATGGAGTTGAGTTTGGTCCCATCTTTCTGTTTTAAAAAATCCTTTATGTAGATTTTCCGTCCTCCTAAAGTCAACAGTATAGTTTAATCCGAGGGTTGAAAGGATTGCCATAAACTTCTATTCACTGGGTGACGTGAATCCGCTTCTCGCACTTTGGGCCTTGAGAAAATAATTCTAATGAAATCACAGTAATGCTCTTGAATTTACTTGAGAGTTTTATAGTTTTATTTTAATTGAAATAATAAATCTAATATTTTTAAATAAATCGTCGTTTCGTGTATTAAACAAGATCGCTTTCAGAACACGTATCAGAAGAAACATGTCTCAGCTATTTCTTTTTTATATTGGATGAGCGTTAAAGTAGATTTCTTCAATGTAGATCAAACGCCCTGCTAAACCTTCTTCTTCTCCTTAAATGCTCATATGGATGATGAAGAGTTGTAAGTGAGCTGCCTGGGGTGATGTCAAGGAAGTACGAAGACAGTGCTAAATCGTTATAGAAAGTATGTGTTTATCCCCTGGATGATGAAGACTTGTAAGTGAAGAAGGTGACTACCTGGAAGTCGTGTTTGAAGCGGTGACGTCTTGGTGGCGATAAAATTGTGGTTTGGCATTATGTATTTGGAAATTGATATTTCTGAAAGAATATTCAAATTGAGATTGTCCGGTGTGATCATCATCATCAGAAAAAGTTTTTAATCGACTTACCAAGTGAGGATGGAGACTTCAATTGATCGAAGGTTGTGTTTAAAATGGTTATCCTCTCTGCAAGCAGATAGAAATGTGAGCTTTAAAGCGAAAGTTCGAATCTAGATTTATACATAGATTCTTATACGAATTCACTACTTTGAGAGCAATACCGTCCATAATGTTCTATCACGGTCGACTTCTATGAGTTTAATTTTGAGGAATATCTCTTAGATAGCCGAACTAGTCTACCGAGTTCTTCATTGTTTTTTTGTGACAAAATCAACTTTGGGGTTGTGCGTATGACGACAAATCAAAAAATTCCACTTAACTGTATTAAACGACGGTTCAGCAACAAAACCCAAAGCACGAAGATCTGCTTTGGATTTGTCATTGTCAACTAATAAATAATGAACAATAAAAATGGTATTTTATTAAATCCAACAAATAAATGGAATGTTAAAAACGCAGACTGGTCCCTTTTTACCTCTTTTCTAGATGAAAATTTTAACAATTTCCAGGACAACGACTCTAATTCAAATGGATTATATGAAAATTTGATTGTTGCTATAACAGACGCAACAAATAAATCCATTCCAAAACGGAAACCTTTTAAAATGCCTAAAAAGGGCATAACCCCCTGGTGGAATCAAGAGTGTTCGAGATCCGTAGCCTTGCGATTTCTTAAAAAAGAAAAAAGAAATATGGAGCAAAGTTAAAATGTTTAAGTCGCGTATAAATAAGGAAAAGAAAATTAATTGTGAATCTATGGATTGGGTTAAAAATTTTGCTAATAATTTAGCTTTACATGGTGTAATAAATTCAAGTTATAGTTATAATAGACAAACAAATCATTTTTTAACCAAACCCTTTTGTATCAGAGAATTAAAAAACGCAATTAAAAGTAATTAAAAAAATACCAGTCCTGGATCAGATAATATTACTTTTTACCGACACATCTTTGGAAATACTTTTGCGCATCTTTAATGCTAGTTGGACAAATGAATGGATTTCAGGCTGGAATAATTGTATAGTAGTGCCAATATTAAGACCTGGTAAAAATCCTGATGATTCTACATCATACAGACCCATAACTTTGTCATCATGTGTATTGAAAACACTAGAGAGGATGTTGAAGAATCGTTTGTAGCTCTTGAAGCTAACGCCATAATCAGAGATTACCTTATGGCGCAAGAAAGGGAAGAGGAACAAAGTTGTTTTGTTTTAGATATACAAACCACATTCGCAGATAAGAGTATTCTATCAGCCTTCTTTCTTGATATGCAATGTGCTTTTGATCGAGTAAGACTTGATGTTCTTTATGACAAAATGGAGCAAATTGGAATTCCGTCTTTATTTGTGATGATTATTGACAGAATATATTCAAGCAGGAATATTAAAATTCCACTTAAAGGCTGTCTTGTAGAGGAACGTGAAATAAATAATGGCCTTTCGCAGGGTTTCATCTTGAGTTCCCTTTTATTCGTTTTATATTTAAACGATATTAACGAACACATATTACAATCTATTGATAATATATGCCTATATGCAAAAAACACCAACCTTACAAAAAACTACGAATATTTATCGAGAACTATGCTTAAATTGCGGAGCTATTTGGAGTTACACAATTTGCAAATCAATGAACCAAAATCGTGCCTAGTACATTTTATGAAAAAATATAAGATTTCCAGACTTCCAGAAACATGGCTGTTGGGAGATTTTCAAATTAATAACAAATCTAACTTTAAATTCTTAGGAATCACATTGGATTCAAAACTAACCTGGATGCCATGGACATATTTACACCACACCTTGATATGGTTCCCCAATTTAAATGCATATGTAAAAAAATATGGCAATTAAATCCCAAAATAAACATTAAACCTTGGTATGTAAAAACACAAATGGAAAGAAAATTTATAATTCAAATCTGCAGAATTCGCATGCACTTGTCTATAAATATATA
>JAUIMW010002809.1:0-10247 GCA_033557785.1 Enochrus cinctus | reverse complement strand
TTAATAAAAGAACACCTTTCAAAAATAGAAGAAAATTTTGAAAAGTATTTTCCTTTTCTAAATACTGAACAATATGATTGGATAAGAAATCCATTTGTTTCTTCAGACGTCTCTGCATTAAACATAAACGAAGAAGAAGAACTTATATCGCTTTCATCAGATCGCGGGTTAAGATTAAAACTCAATGAAATGTCTTTTGAAGAATTTTGGATTTCTCTCGAAAAGGAATACCCACTAATTGCAAAAAAAGCCATTAATAAATTATTATTATTTTCTACTTCTTATCTTTGCGAGGTAGGTTTCTCGACGTTATTAAACATCAAAACGAAAAAACGTACGAGAATTGGAAATTTGGAAGAAGAAATGCGAGTAGCATTATCAACAATTCGACCAAATATTCCTGAAATCTGCAAAGAACATCAGGCTCATGTTTCCCACTGATTTCATTCTTTATTAATTCTTTAATGTTAATTGTTATGTTTGTACGTTGTATGTATTAAAAATAAATAAATAAAAGTTTGTAAAACTACTCATAGTTTAATTTCAATGTATATAGTAAAAAAAAATTTAGTGTTCCGTGTAAAAATTTTTTTACGCGAGATGTTCCGCGACTTATAAAAGATTGAGAACCACTGCAGTATACAGCCGCTCCCACCTAGCATCCATCAAGCTTAGATCCATCTGTGTACATTTTTGTGTGTCCAGTCCAATTGTTCGTGAGAATTCTCTTCTCGTTAGTACTGGGATCTCTGAATAATGTGGGATTGTTATCTCAATGTTTTCTAGCATGATTTCATGTGGAAAGTTGAAGATTGAGTATTTGTTAAAAGTTCTGTTGAGATGTGAATATTTATTCATGTCGATGAAGGATTTTGCAATAACAGGCTTTTTTCCAATATGGGTTTGCAAGGTTGTTCATTGAAAGGGTGAGAGCTTTTTACAACAAAGGGTGGGAGGTAAGTGTTTTTTAAGGAATTTCTCCCGCTTCAACCAGCATACTGTGAATTGGTGAGGATTTCATTGCCTGTCTGCTCATATAGCCAGTGCTCTTTTTGTGAAAAAGAGGTGGTGGAACTCTAAAAACTTTTTTTATTTTGCAAACTACCTTATAATTGTAATTCAGAGAGAAAGTCAAAGTTTTTTCCAATTCTCATCTATCAAATCTTCACGACTTCTCTTCTTGCTGTTAATATCTATGGCCGAATGACGTCCTTTAGGTAACCAGCGATCAACGTATTTTGAAGGATCGAAAAGTTTTAAAGGCGGCCCGATAAGTTTTGCGAACAATAATGCTGAAATTGTTTTAGTCATCAACGAAGCTCTAGTTGGGGTGATAATTTGGTTCCTCTGCGAAAACCCGCGTTCACATTCACTTGAAGATATTGGGATGGTATTCAAAGTACGTATCAAAGGCAGTAGTTTTTCTGGATATGTCTTTTCGAGTATATATTCACGGAATCATTTCCATTTCATTTAGCTGCAATCTGACTGACAAATTTCTAATCTCTACCTCTCCGAATGTCACTTGAATATTAACATCTTCAGGCTAATGTTTTTAATCAAGTACACGACACCAATTCGCCAACTTCTCGTCTTCGCTATCAAGTAACCTTTTTTCGATTGATTCTTTCAATTTTGTATAAAATGTACTTGGGTCAATGAGAGGCTCCTTTCTTGAATCTTTTTTGTAAAGTAAAACTCCACGAAAGCAAAGATCACGTACAGGAGCAACAGCAGATTTATAATAGGGTCCAGGGTTCTGTCTTCTCTCTTCAAAAACTTGCACCAGTATTTTAATTTTCTGATTGGTCTTGTATAGGTCCATGTCGCGGTCCTGTAGATCCAAACTCAATTCCGATAATTCTTGTAAAGCGTCACACATCAATCCTAGGTCCAATAAAAATTCTGTAGATGTGATTTTTCTTTTTAAGTCATCATATGTGCATCTATCAGTTTTATCTCTTGTAGGATCATGAGTTGCTTCTTCCAAATGATACACAAGGGCTTCAAAATTATTCCACACCGCCAAAACTGTATGCAAACTGGATGACACCCACCGGATACTTAAAATCCCCAGTAATTCTGCACATGAACGCAATTCTCTACTGTTTTTTGCCGAAGCATGGTATATGACGTATAATTTTTCAATAAATTATTTGAATCTATTAATCCCTGAAGTTTCCTTGGCAGCATCACTTACTGATAATTCTAGTCTGTGATAAGTGCAATGCTAAACTACAATAGAAGGAAATATTCAGATATCAATTTTTTCACTCCACTTTTACGACCCAACATAACAGCTGCGTCGTCACAATCTAGAGAAACTAAATATTTTTTTAAATATTCCTCAGTTATCCCATAAAAGTAAAAAATCAAGTTCTCCTTCTGCAGTTACTTTTTCAAGTTCCATTCCAACATCTTCGATGTAGCATCGGACATATACTATGAGGGTCGTTTTCTTTCACTTATGTGATTAACAATGTTAGCACACGCATTTGTAGAATGAAGAATATGACCCATTTCAACTCCGTTAAGTTCTTGTAGATCAATTTCAGTTTCAAAATGATAGAATGATTAATTTTCCCTTGCTATTTTGTACGCAGTTCGAAACATTTTTGCAGTAATTATTTTCTCATGAGACAATAATACGAAAACGTTCTCAAGTGTAATTTTTTACTTTCAGCAACTATTCTTACGGCTGCCTTATGTGCTGCAAATTTTTTTGTGTTTAAAAGTGACTGTTGAGACCTATCCTTGCCACAATATGTAATCTCATTGTCGGCCCATTCTTTGCAAATACCCATCCCATTGTCGCTTCAACTCCAAGAGTTCCAACCTTTCTACAGAGCGTGCAGCCAAGTTTCGTTTTGCAAGTATTCCCATACAAGAAACTGCCATAGTTCAGTAGAGACAAAATAGTGGTCTTGCAAATAGACAGAAATATGTTTGAATGTGCGCTCCACCACGTATGACACAATACTCTAATGTTGTTGATGGATTTTTCTGATTTTCTGGAAATGTACTCAATGTGTGGTTTCCCCAATTTTTTCCAGTCCAAGATCATTCTCAGGAACTTAATTTTCCTGATTATAGCGAATGTGTGTTTTAAGAGTTAGAATCTTTGATTTTTTTAATATTGATATTATGACTTGTGTATTCCAATCTTAAATCCACTCCTCACTGGTCCACACCTTGTTGTTTGGTTAAAGCAGGAATGACTTAGCTATTGACTGAAGATCATTGAAAAAGAAACATTGTCAAGTCCAGGAGCGAAGTCTGTTGTTTTAGTTTTTGTTGCAATATTAAGTTTATCTTGATTGAAAGACCTTAAGAAGGACGTACTGTCCTCAACCCAGTCCTCGAAATGCATGGGTGGCTCCAGGGCCGTAGAAGGGGCCTACACATCCATAAATTCTTCTAGCCAGATATCCGGATTAGCATTTTTATTTTCTTTAGTTGTGTAAATGCGTTTAAGCAATTTAACTGTGTTCCATATTTTAGATGTGGTAGAGTCCTTATTTATGTCCTCACATAGTTTAGTTTTTCAGAAACTTTTTTCCACTTCAATCATTTTGTATTCTATATAGTTTACAAGAGTTGTATTTTGGTTGGATAGATTTAATGCATCCTTCCTCTTTTGTACTTGCATTGTGCACCCTACATTCCACTAAGGTGTGCGGTGCCCCTTTATTAAAGAACATAGTGTTTTTTGTGGGATTGGTGGTAAAGATGCCTATTCTATATTTTATAGTAACTGACGGAAATTTTGTTGAGGGCTGCTTTTGTTGTCAGAATGCAGAATGTTGTCAGAATGCCAATTTCTTCCCGATATTTTCCTCAGTCTGCTCTGTTGATATTCCACCTATGAATGGGGATTTAAGTTGTGGGAGTAGGAGTTGCAGATGTACTAATTATTACAGGCTTATGATTCCATCCCAGGCTACCTTGGTGAACTTGGTGAACCTCCCATCTAAACGATCAGATCTGATTATTTCATAGCCATTAAATCGGAAGTTATTCATTGGTGATAACCACGTTTTGGATAGCAGAATTGTATAAAGTTTGATCTAATTGATATAAAATTCCACTGGCAGGTGCTCGTCGATATTCTTTTTGTCTTGTTCATTTAAAATTTATATGTTTAGAGCTTTGCTTATGTAATTTCATTTTCAAATACTCCATTGTCGTTTATAATTGATATCAGTTCCATCAGTAATTCCATTCCGTTCTGGATTGTAGTAGCTGTTTTATTACTGTTACGATATGTTGGTGGGTAAGGATTGTGCTTTATTCTAGTTATTGGTGTCTGAATTGACGAAAACGTTAATTTAGGAAAGTTTGTCGTCCTATTATTAATAGTATCTTATCCCTTTCTAGTGAATAAGAGCCTTTTCTTGAATGTTTTCCTATAAGTATTGGTAAGGTTCTTGTTTTTATGTTGGTCATCGTTACTATCTAATGGTGGAAATTCCTTCATGTTTTTAGAGATGCAAATCTGTTGTATGTTGCATCAGCGTAATCTTGTTGACTGCCATAGCCTGATTTGAATCTTGTATCTATAAGAAAATTGACATGCTTTAGAGTTGCTATCATATTCATCTTTACAATTTAGGAATAATGCTGTTAAAGGAGGTGGCCCAGAACAATCTGTAGTTAGGTGGTTTTCTCTGGACCTACAGTTTTTCTAGATGTGGTTAAATTTGAGACATATGGATTAACTTCTACTCTTGTACTCAATAGTTTGACATGACATAGACAGATTTTAAATGACAGCCACCATGTGTGCATTGATAATATAGTAGTAATAGATAGGCCATCATGAACAAACAAAGATACATTAACAGTAGCGCCACCTGAGAACAGTCCTATAAAAGATTAATCATGGACAAGAACCACTTGGTTCATTTAATATTTATTTTTAATTCAAAACATACTAAAACTAATTTTTATTTATACATTATTTCATTCCAATGCAAGAAGGAATGACAATATATCAAATATTAACAATGATTTCTAGTAATTAAAGTGTTAATCAATTTCAAAAACAAATTCTTTCTAACTATAACCTAGACTAAGAATTAAAATTGTTTGTTCTCCAACTTTCTGTTTTTAAAGCAATTTCTTTTGCTTTTTGGAAAAAGAAAGAACATTTTTTTGGAAAATTTCTGATATCTTTTTGAGAAAGTACCCTATTAATATGCTTAACATGATTATTGATAAGCATAAGAATAAGATCCTTCAAAAATGAGGATATAATATTTTGCGAATGCTCGCACTGTTTTCTTCTAGTGTTATTAAAACTTTTTACATTAAATTTGGATCATTTAAGTGGTTACTTAAAGTATAATTAATAATGTTGTAACAATGAATATCATTAGATAGAAAACGTTGATTTACATAGAATAATGCGGGCCTTTGAGGACAATATTCTTTGTTCGTAATAAAAGTGTGAAAGTCTTCAGCCTTCTCTTTATCTAAAAAGTTATAATTACACAAGATACATAATAAATTTGGAGACATTTTTCTTAATAAATAACCCCCGACATAAACTGCAGCTTCCTTCTCTAACCTGTTCATTGATGCTGATGTGATGTTTTCTTTTAACATGAGCTGAGGTTGTAACAAAAATTTAAACAAAATTAGAAGCAGCATTAAAGCAATCCAAAATAAAACCTTATTAATAATTTTCTCCAGTCCAACTAAAATTTGGCCGACAACTTCCTGACAATTGGAACTTTTCGAATGGTTTTTACCCATTTTTTTAATAAGAAGGCTTTTGAAAATGGGTGTAAATGAATATGCAGAAGAGTTAATATATCTCCCCCTCGCTGCCTCATCTGCCCAAAAAAATTTGGTCTTGGTTAAACCTCCGTGGATAAAAATAAGAAAAACCGAGTTTTTATAAAAATTTATATAGGTCTTAGACACTCAGGCATTCACGTATTTTACTTGCAAAGAATGGAAAAACAATATATTGCATTGACAGCGGAGCTATGGTGGATCTGGGGGGCGTAGCCCCCCGGGAACCCCAAGTTTTATTTGCAAGGAAAATAAAAACGTTAGATGATATCAGCGGGTATGAAGTGGGTCTGACGGGTCTTAGAAACTCAGGTTTCCACGTATTTTCCTTGTGAAGGGTGTAAAAGCAATATATTACACTGACAGTGGAGCCATGGGGGGTCTGGGGGACCCGGGAACTCCGAGTTTTATTTGTTAGGTAAATTAAAACGTTAGATGATATATAATTGAGTGTTCTTCGTTCTTCTTCAGTGAAGATTCTAAAGAAACCTACTTTTCTATATTTTAAATAATTATCTTCTAACGAAGAGAGAGAAGAGAAGAAAACCTGGTTGACTTAAAATATCTCAAATAAAAAATTGCGCCCTGATCGCAAACTGTAGCAACAATAACAAGCCCACATTCGTGGCATTTCTTAATTCATTAATTTATTATATAAATGTTATCTGCATGTTTAGTGCTGCCTTGAACAAAATTATAATAAATCGGTTGACAGTATATTTTAGAAATGCCACGAATCATAAAAACCTATAAAAAATTAAAAAATTTAAAACCAAGTAATTAAAATTTAAATAAAGGGTACAAACCTGGACATGGTTGGCAAAATTGGCAGTTCTTTTAAAGCCAAAATCTTCAAACCCCGTTATTTTATCGGACGATCTATCATAGTCAAGATGATACGAAATTGACATCTGATCGAACATTAAGGTGCAATATTTGTCATTCTCACAGCTAAAAGAACTTGTTTCTAGTTTGAGCATGTCAAATATTGCATTGTTAAAGCCTGGTTTAATGTCTATTGTTCGTAACAACCTTTGCAGGGTTTCCACTGACGGCATTATAAATTGCTTGCCAAACCATCGATAAGCAGTTGGACTGCATTTATAAAATGCTAAACCAAATAATTTTTTATTGGTAGATTTGAGACTGGATTGCATGCTCTGGAGCAGTATTCAAGGAACTGTAATGTTGAGATTAGTGGTATTGCCAAGGTACCAGAAGAAAATTGCAAATCAATTGTTATCCAAGTAGCAAGGGAGATGAAGATTAATATTACCAAAAAGGACATAGATATTTCCCACAGGATCCCGCTAAGAAATGGAAAGAAAAACATCGTAGCCCAATTCGCAGCAAGAGAAAAGCGAGATCTCATGGTAAAAGGAAAAAGGATGGTAGTTGTCAGCAACAATATTCAAAGTACTGGAATGGGAGACCATGTGTACGTGAGTGAACATTAATTACTGTATTTTCGAAATTTGTTGCGTGTTACAAAGCAGCGTGCTGCCGGTTATAAGTACGTGTGGTACTCCAACTCCATTTTCGTTTTATTAGAGTGGAGTATACAGTGAATGGATTGAGTCTTGCACTTACAGGGATTTATAGATCACCTCAATATGATATTGATGCATTTTGTTGAATTAAGAGAGCTATATAGTTGGTAAGTGTTGCCTGGTAAATTAAATAATTGCGGGGGATATCAACATAAATATCTACCCAACACCCATTCACCATCAACCTATTTGAACTTAATGTACTGCAATGGCTATACCTCTGCAATTAATGGTTACACTCGGGTTTCTGGCGGCAGCAAGATTTGCATTGACCTCATTTTTGTGGAGTCCAATTTGAACAGTGGATTGGGTGTCATAATTAACAGCAAAATAACTGACCATAGCCCGGTATTTCTTCAAATAAATTGCTTCTCTCTTCCTCTTCCCATCTCTCAGGAGAACAAGACTACAACAATTAAGTACACCAACTATTAATCAGTAAACACAATTTTGGCTATTGATCCTAATGATTTTGATTTTGATGACCCTGATAGAGCTATTGGTGTACTGGTGGAGAGTATCCATGTGGTGATGGATCGCTCGACAACTACAAAGAGAATCAATTGTAAAAATGGGAAAAGGTCAGAGTGGATAACCAAGGGAATTATTAATTCAATTAATACGAGAAATAAACTTTACAAACGAGTCTTATCTAATCCAAATAATGAACGTCTTGCCGAGGTTTATAAGTTTTACTGCGTGATTTTGAGACATATTATACGTCAAGCGAAACAGAACTACTTTGCTAGAAAGATTGCCAAGGATCAAAACAGCAAAAAATTATGGGACACAGCAATGGAGTTTCTCAACAAATCAAAACATAAAGATATTAAAATTAATTTCATTAATTATAGTTTACAGCGAATTAATGAGTCTTACAATGTTTTGGAAGCGTTTAACGATTTTTTTTGTAAACTTCCCTTTGTTGCTTGCAAGTCAAATAAATTCAAGTGAACAGTCTACAAATGATATGCTTGGTGAGATTCCATCTAATAATAAATCTATTTTTTTTGCACCAACAGACGAGTTCCTCATGGTGGTCCGGATCAATGGAGCCCTTAATAGTGGAGATTATTATTTATCCGTTATTTTTTGATCTTAGAAAGGCTTTCGATACAATCAGCCACACTATACTTCTCAGAAAGCTTTTCTTATATGGAGTGCGAGCAGGGAACTGTTTTGGGGTCGCTACTTTTTAATGTATATGTTAACGACATGTTGAATCTAAAACTGAATGGTCGCATCATTGCCTATGCCGATGACACTGTTCTTTAGGTCAAACATGAAGATATGTTGGAACTAAAGTCCAAAAAACAATGTACTGTTACATTTTTTACGTTTCCCATGAAGAGGATTTCTCTCTGTAAACCAATATCAGCGATTGGAGTGACGGGTATGAATGGGGTTATCTCGGTTTCAACTTGGAGTTTGTGCTCCAAGAGTAAATATAGATATATTATTTGGAGGGATGATGTAAGTAATTCTGTTTGATTATCACTTGCTCGTCAGGTATGTTTTGTCGTGAAGATAGGCAACCAAAATTACACCTAAGTTGTTATCTTGCTTACATTGACGATGTATTGTTTGTTTTTAACTATTCTTTTTGCTACTAATTTAAACCCTTGCCATTGCCCTCCTCTTTTCTGAGTCTCCTTGAAGGATACCTTGGAGTGAGAATTGTACTGTCTGCACCTTACTTATCTTGGATATTGTTCTTTCTTGTTTTTGATACTGTTGGCGCTATTTAATGGATACAATTGGAATTGGAATCCCATTCTAACAAGAAGCCAGAAATTAAAGAGCTGCTTTTACTTCTAATAGTCCTAATACAAAGTATATTGTGAATAATGAACCTTGCACTGAAAGTAAGTGTACAATGAAGGACTTAATTGAAGGTCTCCGTAATAAACTTGCTGCTGCAGAGTTTTCAAATGGCGAAAAGGATGTGGAGATAGGGCATCTGAATTCCAAAATTAATGAGGTGAACCAAACTAAAATGCATCCCTCAGCATAGAGTTATGTTAGCCGTATTATTGGGGAATTGCAGAAGACAATTAATTTTTTTATCAAGTACCAATCAATAGACCGTTTGCCATACTGAGTCACAAATTGAGAAAATAGTCCCTACTGAAACGTCTCTACAGGAAACTGTAGAAGTGGAAGAAAATCAAATATCAAAGGCTAAAGACGGTGGGCGCACCTTGGACTGCTGGCTTCAGGGAAAATGCTCCAATACTGGAAAGGTCAAACTGTCTACGACAGCGAATGCTAACAAACGAAGAATATTAGTGTTGACTGATATCCACAAGTTGTAAGTGACAAACTGGGAAGTCTTTGAATTTGATACATTGTAATGTTCAAGGGCTGGGAGTGCATAAACCGCCGGTGTTTTATATATCTGTGAATGACCTCCCTTCTTGTACGCCAGCTCACACAATTCTTTATGCTGATGATACTAGTGCGATTGTTTCGACTAAAAAACCCCTTGACTTAAAAACTAAGGTATCCAAAACTATTTCTCAATTGAGTGAGTGGTTTTTGGCAAATAAGCTACAATTTAACGTCGAGAAGACAAACATTATTGTGTTTCCTCAACATTAAATCCCTGATAATTTTTCCATCTCTATCTCGGACCAGCTTATCAGGACTGCTTTCTCGTCCTCTTTATTGGACTTGATGGTGAGTGTTGGTTTGGGCTGGGTGGGTGTCGAAGCAGCATTACATGTATATAGAGGATACTTCGAATCTCTTATAAGATATCTATGTAGTGATTACATAGGCAAGTATTGACATTCCAACTATCAGATGTAAATATCACAATAGAATTCGAACATGCTAGAGTAGACACGTTTTTGGTTGACCAGCAGATTTTAAGTGATATTTGTCGTATTAATGTTC
>JAUIMW010002808.1:0-10249 GCA_033557785.1 Enochrus cinctus | reverse complement strand
TTCTCTCAGTTTAACGAAAAAAAGAGAGTGATTTGCAATATACCTGGAGGACATGTGAAAAAGAAGAAGAAGAAGAAAGTGGTTTCCAGTGTACATGGAGGACATTCCATGTCCTTTATTTCCTCTAATATAATAAAAACAACATAAAAGCAGGGCCAAATCTGAGGCACACAGAATGCCCTTCAGGTGTTGTTTATGTACTCCTGATTGAGTTCAAAAATTTTGGAAATATTTTTTATTTCTCTTAGCTAAACTAAACAAAAATGTTTCCCAGATCCTCTGAAAACTCATATTTTATTTTTAAAACCAACATAGATTAAAATAGAACAAATCTGAGAAAAATGGAATGCCCTTCAGGTAAACTACACACAACTCTCTCTTTTTGTTTGATTAAATTAAGAAAAATGAAGAGTATTATCAATATTTTTTAACACATTCGCGAGTGTATAAATAGTAATAACAAAATATGAGCAACTTAAGAGTCTGGAGAACATGGAATGTCCTCCAGGTAAACTGTAAACTACTGTCTTTCTTTTCTTTGACTAAAAGAAATGAATAGTATTGCCAACATTTTTGAGCACAATTAAAACCCACAACATGTCCTTCTATTAAAATTGAATAAAGACATCATAAAAGAACATAAATACAATTAAGAGTACGTAGATAGCAGTTATGGTCTAATGGCCTTACTTCTAATGTTGAGTAGTTAATAAAGTCTATCTGAGTACCTGGAGGACATTCCATGTACCTCAAACTTAGTGATAGAAATTACTCTCACACTCAACTTATATTTAATGATCAAACCAAACAATAAGAAGAATTAACTTGTCTTCCCAGCCCACTACTGTCTACGTACTCCTAATTATGTTCAAAAATCTTGATAATACTTTTCATTTCTCTCAGTTATACTAAAAAAGAAAGTGATTTGCAATGGAGGACCATTCCATGTCCTTCATACCCCCTAATACAATAAAAACAAGAAGGATTAGATAGTCTGAGGCACATGGAATGTCCTGCAGGTATTGTTTATGTACTCCTAATTGAGTTCAAAAATAATTTTTCCTAGCTAAACTAAACAAAAAGAAGAGGGTAGTTTGCAGGACATTCTACAGCCCCCAACACAATCAGGAGTATATAAATAGTAATAATAAAATATGAGCAACCAGAGAGTGTGGAGAACATGGAATGTCCTCCAGGCTAACTGGAAACTTTTTCTTTTTTTTTTCGTTTAGTTAAACTAAAAGTAATGAAAAATATTACCAAGATTTTTGAGCACAATTAAGAGCATTTTATTAATAAAACCCACAAAATATCCTTCTATTATTAAAACTCAATAAAGACATCACAAAAGAGAGACCACCAGAAGGACATGGAACGAAGTATCTGAGTACTGATGTCTTTCTTTTATGATGTTTTCAACTCTACCCAAACATAAGGACGTTTACTGATTTTTTAGCAATAAAAGAAGGACCACCAGGGGGTCTGGGGGACATGGAATGTCCTCCAGGTGCACTGTTTTCTACGTACTCTTAATTTATTTAAATTTATATATGTTACCTGAGGGACATTCCATGTCTTATATGCCTACTGAAAAATTATATTTTATTGCTAAAGTCTACAGAATGTTTCTCTATTAAAATAGAATAAAAAGTACATGAAAGAAAGCCCAGAGACCCAGAGAAGGACTTGGAATATCCTCCAGGTGTTGTTTCTGTAGAAGGGTAGTTTCCAGTTTAACTAGAGGAAATTCTATGTCCCTCAGATCTCCTGAAGGTTCATATTTTATTGTTAAAACCCACATAGATTAAAATAGCATTTTTAATAATAAAATGAAAATTACCAATGAGTCTGGAGAACATGGAATGCACTCCAGGTGAACTGGAAACTACTTCTTATTTTTATTTAGTTAAACTAAGAGAAATGAAGAGTATTATGAAGATTTTTTAGCACAGTCAGGAGTATATAAATAGTAATAATAAAATATGAGCAACCAGAGAGTCTGGAGAACATGGAATGTCCTCCAGGTAAACTGGAAACTACTTCCTATTTTGTTTAAACTAAAATAAATGAAAAGTATTGCCAAGATTTTTGAGCATAATTAAGAGTATTTTATTGTTGAAACCCATAGAATATCGTTCTATTAAAATTCAATAAAGACATCACAAAAGAAGGACCACCAGGGGGTCTGGGGGACATGGAGCGTCCTCCAGGTGCATTCTATATACACCTAATTATGTTCAAATATTTTGACAATACTCTTCATTTACCTTAGTTTAACTAAACAAAATGAAGATAGTATTAAAATATAATAAAAACAGCTTAAAATATAGTGGACCAGGGAGGTTGTGGATGACATGGAATGTCCTCCAGGTGCACTGCTATCTATGTACTTTTAATTGTGTTTAAAAATCTTGATAAATGTATTAATGATAATTTAGTATTGGCAGAATGAAAAACAATACATGGAATATCCTCCAGGTATTTCGTTATTTGTGAATTTATTATATAAAAAAATCATTAATGCATTCACTTTAAACATAATTAAGAGTACATAGATATCGGTGCACCTGGAGTATATTTCATTTTCCCCAGCAACACCAATAACATAAAGGAAGAACTTCTATTAAAATATAACATAGACAGCATAAAAAAGCAGCCCTGGAACACATGAAATGTCCTCCAGGTGTACTGTTATCTTCAAACTCCTAATTGAGTTCAAATTTTATTGTTAAAACCCACATAGATTAAAATGGAATTTTTAATAATAAAATGAAAATTACCAATGAGTCTGGAGAACATGGAATGCCCTCCAGGTATACTGGAAATTACTTCCTATTTTTGTTTAGTTAAACTAAAATATATGAAGAGTATTGCCAAGATTTTTGAGCATAATTAAGAGTATTTTATTGTTGAACCCCATAGAATATCGTTCTATTAAAACTCAATAAAGACATCACAAAAAAGGGACCACCAGGGGGTCTGGGGGACATAGAATGTCCTCCAGGTACACTACTTACTACGTACATTTAATTGTGTTTAAAATTCTTGATAATACTCATCGTTTCTCTTGTTATAAGTCACAGAGCAGTCCTCTAAAAAATATAATAAAATGGAGTGTCCTCCATGTATTCTATAAAGTACCATCTTTTATTTTTGTTTATTAAACTAAGAGACATGAAGAGTATTATCAAGATTTTTAAACACAATTAGGAGTATGTAAACAACAGTGCACCTGGAGGACATACAAGATGTAGGATCGGGGGGAAAATTGAATGAACACAACATTAAAGAAGAACCAGAGTCTGGATGACATGAAATCTTCATCCTCTGAATTCTGTTTAAAAATTTTGATAATACTCTTCATTTCTCTTAATTTAAATAAAGAAAAAGAAGAGAGTGGTTTGCAGTCTACCTGGGGGACATTCCATGTACTCTCTGGAGACATGTTTAATAATAAAATAAAAAATACCAGAGTCTAGAAAAAATGGAATGTCCTCCAGGTAAACTACATACTACATACATTTTTACACAATCAAGAGTATATAAATAGCATTGTCACTATTTTTGAGCACAATTAAAACCCACAAAATATTCTTCTATTAAAACTGAATAATATTTGCTATTTTAGAAATCGTCATTATTATGTCCTTACTTTTAATGTTAAGTGGTTAATAGGGAGTATCTGAGTACCTGGAGGACATTCCATGTACTTCAAACTTAGTGATGATTTAAAAATTACTCTCACACTCAACTTATATTTAATGATCAAACCAAACATTAAGAAGAATTAACTTGTCTTCCAAGTCCACTACTGTCTACGTACTCCTAATTATGTTCAAAAATCTTGATAATACTTTTCATTTCTTTATTTGCAATGTACCTGGAGGACACTTCATGTGAAGAAGAAGAAGAAGAAAGTGGTTTCCAGTGTACCTGGAGGACATTCCATGTCCTTCATGCCCCCTAATATAATAAAAACAAGAAGGGCCAGATAGTCTGAGGCACATGGAATGTCCTCCAGGTACTGTTTATGTACTAATTGAGTTCAAAAATAATAATGTCCTCCAGGTAAACTACAAACTACTCTCTTTTTTTTGTTTAGCTAAACTAAGAAAAATGAAGAGTATTTCCAAGATTTTTTAACTCAATTAAAAGTACATAAAAAATATTATTATATTATTTATTTCTCTTAGCTAACCTAACAAAAAGAGGAGGGTAGTTTGCAGTTTACTTGAAATTCATTCTATGTCCCTCAGATCCCTTGAAGGCTATATTGTCAATATTAAAAGTTAAAAACAATAAAACATCCTCCTATTAAAACAGAATAAAAATAGCACAAAAGAGGGACCACCACCAGGGAGGGGTCTGGGGGACATGGAATGTCCTCCAGGTGCACTGATTTATACAATTTCTACTCCTAATTGTGTTCAAAAATCTTAATAATACTCATTTGTGCTTAACTTAGTGTTTTACAGGCTTATATTTCATTGTTAAAATTTACAAAATGTGTTTCTGTTAAAATAAAAACTACATAAAAGTAGGGTCAGGGAGTCTGAGGGACATGGAATGTCCTCCAGGAATCTTGGAAATACTCCTTATTTTATCCTTATAGTATTACTTTTGAAACAAATAATTACATTAAAAACTCAAAAAACGTACTTAAAATTTTAAAAAATCAGCAAAATTACGTATGATGATGATAGAAAAAGTTAATGTACTCATCAATTTTTAAGATAAGTTTTTTTCTTCAGAATCTCCAGGTGCTTGACCATCTATATATTTCTTAATACTTCTTTTTATTGAAATTTTGTAAAACATTATTTAATAGAACACTACAGTAATTAATATTTAAAAATCTATTTCTGGGTTTAAATAATCGATAGGGACACGTAAACAATGGAGCACCTGAAGGACATTCTATTTCTATGTTGGAATGCAATAAACAACGAAAAATAATTTTATATACTACTATAATTTTTCATTATTTTTGAAAGTTTCATTAAAATTTATTTAATTTTTGATTGATTGAATAATTAAATTAATATAAAATTAAAAGTTTTTTTTTAATTAGGAAGATTTTTTATATGCTGTTTTCTATTTAACATTAACATTTTAAAATTAAACCTAGAAAATTTATAGAAAAACAATAATAATCGACGAATATTTATTTAAATATAAATGCAATGTATGCTCTTAAGGATATGTAATGTTTTTCAAGTACCAAAAATTAACGTTCTTAGTCTGAAAAAAAAAACAATATAAAAGAACAGGCCTAGAAGACATGAAATGTACTTTAGCAGGAAGTCTGGGACACATGGAATGTCCTCCAGGTACTGAGCTTTGTACATTTTTCCCATTGATAAGTAAAACAAATAAATGAATTTATACATAAAGATTTTTAGTGTCCCTCAGGCTCCCTAGTGCTTTTATTTATTTTTTAATCTTAAAAAAAACTTAAACTTAAAAAAACAACATAAAAAGATGACCAAGGGGTTTGGGGAATATGCAATATTAGATAAATAATAAAATGAAAAGTTCGTAGATGGTAGAATGACTGAAGGACATTCCATATATACATATACTATTATTTAAACAATAAAATACAAATGCTAGAAATTAGAACTACATAAATGATAATTTTTCTAGATGTCATATGATTTTCGCCAGGAGCTCACCAAAGGATGAAATGGAATGTCCTTCAGGTGTTCCGTATCTTTTGTTCATTCTATTGATTAGTTTTTCATGAAAAAATAAAGAACTTTCAATATTTTTAAACAATTAAGTTTTTTAAACTTCAATGAACATCCTTGTATTGAAATACAACATGAAAAAGGATCATCTGAAGTCTGGATGACATGCAACCTCCAGGTACACTGCTACTTAAATACACTTATTAGTTGCATACAGATCTTTACATTCCTTTATTGCTTTATTTTTATTTATTAATAGTATAAAAGTATGTTACAGAGTATTAAATAGGAATAGGAGCACCTGGAGGACATTCCATGTCCCCCAGACCCCCTGGTGCTCCTTATTTATGTAGTTTTCTACTAATTTTCTGCTAGTTATCTTTAATTTATTTTTAACTATTAAAGAAAGACCACCAGGAAGTCTGGAGGACGTGGAATGTCCTCCAGGTACACTGCTACCTAAATACTCTTATTAGTTGCATACAGATCTTTACATTCCTTTATTTTTATTTATTAGTAGTATAAAAGTAGATTACAAAGTATTAAATAGGAATTACAGAGTACCTGGAGGACATTCCATGTCCTACAGGCCCATGGTGATCCTTATTTATGTAGTTTTCTACTCAATTTCAATAAAGCTATGTTTATTTGATTTTTAACAATCAAAGAAGAACCATCACGAGGTCTGGTGGACATGAAATGTTTTCCAGATACACTTCTATTTATTTTCTCTTAATAGTTGCACAAAAATTTTAATAAGTTTTTGTTATTATTAATCAATGGGATGAACGTATGTTACATAATACCTGGAGAACATTCCATGTCTACTTAATACTACTTTACTTGGAAGATATTCCATTCTCAAGTAGGACGTCTGAAGAGCATAGAATGTTCTCCAGGTATTGAGTTTTGTACGTTTTTCATATTGATAATTTATAGTTTTGAGGTTAGCACAAGGTAGCAAGCCTTCTCTGTTGATTCAACCTGGGATTTTTCTAATCAAAATGCTTCAATTTTCCATCTACATATATATACTTTTAAAGGTGCACCTAAATGTCTAAAATTTAACAAAGTCCTTTATTAAAACTTAAGAATCAATTAAAAATTCTTACATTGAAGTTCAGTAGGAAATTAGTAAAGAATGACTACCAAAGGATGGACATGGAATGTCCTTTAGATATTCTGTACCTATTGTTCATTCTATTGATCAGTTATTCAAAAAGAAATAAAGAACTTAAAATACAGTAAAAACAACATGAAAAAGGATCAGCCCTGATTTTTTTATTTTAAAAAGTTGTCAGGGAGGAAATAAATAGGACATTCCATGCTCTCAGCCTCCAAAAGGTTTTCTTTAATTGTCCAAAATTAATTAAATATTACTATATTAAAATTTAGTAGAAAACTACCCAAAGAAAGACCACCAGGGGGTGTTGTTAGTTGCATAAAAGTTTTTGTATTTAGGTAACAGTGTACCTGGAGGACATTCCATGTCCTCCAGATTCTCTGGTGATCCTTTTTTAGTTGTTAAAAATCAATTAAACAAAACTTTATTGAAATTGAATGGAAAACTATATACATAAGGACGACCAGGGGGTCTGGGGGACATGGAATGTCCTCCAGCTACTCCTTAGCCTACATTCATCCTATTAATTATTAAAAATAGAAATATAAAGGGTTGTTGCGATTTTTAAAGAACTGTTAAGAGTATACAAGTACCTGAAGGTCATTCAATTAAATATTACTATATTTAATTGAATACAACATAAAGTAAGTCTACCACAGAGTCTGAGGAACATGGAATATTTTTCAGGTACTCAAGAACCTACATTGATATTATTAAAAGAAAAAATGATTTTCAAGTTAATACTTGTGTTGACAATCCCTTATTTCTTTATTTTTAATTGTTAATAAGATAAGCTGTGGTTATGGAGTATCTGGAGGACGTTCTATATCTTCCAGAACCTCTGATGGTTCTTTAATTGTTAAAAATTAAACAAACATTCCTATATTGAAATTAAGTTTTAAAAAAACCAACATAAAGACCACCAGGGGTCTGGGAGACATGGAATGTCCTCCAGGTACTCTGCAACCTATGTCCATTCATTAATTAATAAAAATAGAGAAATAAAGGATTCTAAAGATTTTTAGGCAACTAATAAGAGTATTTTGGTCCTTCTTTAGTTGTTAAAAATCTATTAAACATAATATTGAAATTGAGCAGAAAACAACATAAAGAAAGATTCCTGGGGGGTCTGAGGGACATGAAATGTCCTCTAGATACACTATTATCTGTATTCTCTTAATAGTTGAAGACTCTTTATTTTAATTAATCAATAGAATAAACGTAGATTATGGAGTATCTGGAGGTCCTTCTTCTTTTCTTTTTTGAATTTTAAGATTTAATTAAAAATTCTTAGTAAGACCACCAGGAAGTTTGGGTGACATGGAATGTCCTCCAGGTACACTGCTACCTAAATACTCTTATTAGTTGCAAAAAATTTTTTAAAGCCTTTTATTCCTCCATTTTATTAATTAATGAATGAATGTAGGTTACAGAACACTTGGAGGACATTCCATGTCCCCTAGACCTCCGGTGGTCCTTATTTATGTTGTTTTCTACTCAATTTTAATGTAGTTATGTTTATTTGTTTTTTAACTATCCTCCAGGTACACTACTATCTATAAACTCTTTAACTGCTGCTTAAAAATCTTAAAAGTTCTTTATTTTTTTTATATTTAACTAATCAATATGAGTTACATAAGATACAAAGTACCTGGAGGGCATGCCATGTTCCCAAGTCTCCCCAAGTTGTTTGTAAATTCAATTAGACACTTTTAACAGATTCATTAAAATAAAAAATAAAAAAAAATTAAACATTTCGAAGTAAAGAATAATCAATCCAAGTCTTCCAGAATCAGTGCTAGTTCTTTTTTAATATGAATAATCAGCTAAACATTCCAATATTGAAATTGAACAAAGAAAATAAACAAAGAAAGGTTCGAGAGACATGGAATGTCCTCCAAGTATTCTATATTTTATGCTTATCCTATTGATAAACATAAAAATTCAATCTTATTATAGTTATGTGTTTAATTGATTTTTAACAATTAAAGAAGGTTATCTATATATTATTAATAGTTATTTAAAAATCTTGACAACTCTTTATTTTTTTATTTAGACGCCAAGGAAATGTCCTCCAGGTACTTTTTAATTAAAAAAATAAATAAATTTTTCGTAATAATATAAGATCAGTTATCGTAGAAAAAGAAACTCCAGAATGGAATGTCCTCCAGGTGTGTTGTTATGTTAATACTTTTAAAACTTTCATAAAAATCTTTAACTCTTTATTTCTCTATTTTTATTAATTAATAGAACAAACGGAGGTCATGGAGTACTTAGAGAATGTTCCATGTCTCCAGTAATAAACTATAAACACTTAAATGTTATTTAAAAGTCTTGAACACACTATATGAGCTTATGGAATGTCCTTCATGCATTCTACAGTCATCTCTCAGACCTTTGATGTCTTTTTTAACATTTTCTATTCAATTTCACTGTATTAATAAATTGATTTGTTTTTTAACAATTAAAAAAGAACCACCAGGGGATCTAGGGAACATGGAATGTCCTCCAGGTACACTGCTATCTATGTACTCTTAATTGTTGTTTAAAAATATTGATAACTCTACATTTTTTCATGTTTTACTTATCAACAATAAGAAGGAAGATATAAATACCTGGAGGAAGTGTTTTATTAATCATGTTCTTGGAAAAAAATACCTAAAAACAAATAAGTTTCTAAATGCCTGAAGGACATTTCATGTACCTATGTACCCTCTGGTGGTATTTTACTACCATTAAAAATCAGTATTTGTGTATTGTTATTAATAAATTCTAGAATTTCATAGATGGCAGACCATCTGTGAAAGAAAATTTGGTGATTCTTGTTCATTACCACATTGAAAGAATTGATTGATCTGTTAACTCTTAATTGTTTAAAAATCTTGATAACTCTTTATTTCTTTATGTTTTATCAATCAATAAAATCAATATAGTATATGAACTGTCTATAGTATATACTATAAGTTAATTTTTAATATAAACAGATTGGAAGACATGAATTGTCCTCCTGGTATTCTACAATCTATGAATATCTTCTTGATTGATTAAATGTGAAGATTTTTAAATGTCATGGATTGTTCTACTTCCTCTTTAACTGTTGAAAATCAATTAAACATAACTACATTGAAATTGAGTAGAAAACTACATAAATAAAGACCACCAGGGGGTCGGGGGAGCATGGAATGTCCTCCAGGTACACTGCTACCTAAATACTCTTATTATTTTCATAAAAATATTTACAGCCCTTTATGTCCCTATTTTTATTGATTAATAGGATGCACTTAAGTTACAGAGTACCTGGAGGACATTCCATGTCCCTCAGATCCCCTGGTGGTCATTCTTTATGTAGTTTTCTACTCAATTCTGGAAAACCTGCAGGACATTTCGTGTCATTTCATTTCATTTTTAAAGTTTTAAGAATCAATTAATAAATAAA